>CAJVPS010000360.1:0-26434 GCA_910591765.1 Ambispora leptoticha
TATTCAACTTTTTCGGCTTGCTTTGGCTTTGTTTCAAGCATCGTATTTTTCTAAGGATTTAATATTTTCTAATTCTGTCATGGTTTTTTATTATCCAGTATTTACTGGAATTAAGTAACAGAAGAAATTATTGTTTTTTTTTTTTTTTTTTTTTTGACATAAACCTCATTTATGTAAATATTAAATATAATTTTAAAGTTTTAAAAGAGAAAAAGAGTTAAATAAAAAATTTTCTTTTACAAGGAAAAAACCAAGTAAAAACTATTTTTTTATCCAAGGTCAATCAACTTTATTATATTTACTTCTTCAATAACAGTCCATTACCCCAAATATATTAGGATTATTATCATCTAAACATCAAACTAATCTAAAAGCATAATCTCATTGGTTATAAAGTGGTTCGGCGGAGTAATAAGTATATTGGTAATATCTACCTTCAAATATGATTTTTTTCTTGCCATTTAATTTCTGAACCAGTTCTCTAATTAAATCATCAGTAATTAAAACCTTGGTTAATTCCAGTTTAGAAAGTTTAATCCCCTTTTTCTTTAATCCCACCACAAATTCCTTAACTTTTACTTCGTAATCAGGGCTAATTTCTAATTTAGTTAGTCGTTGATCTTTGATTGTAATATCACAATCATAACTTCTTAAATTAGTGGGCTTCTGCGGCGGTTTTTTCTTGTTCATAAGGAAGTTTGATTTTTACTTCACAAGGAATATACAACCTATTTGCATGATTGATTAACTCATCAAGGGTAAACTTGTCAATATGGCAGAATAAAATATATTCTCCTTCTTTTTTGTTAATTCCTAGTTTTTGGAATAACTGTTTTTCTGAAAGATGATTTTTCTCTTGATAAGAAAAAATATTTTGGCAGATTTTATATTTGGCTTTTTCCAAAGGGGTAGCTCACGGAGTTAGAAAAATATTTGTTCTCCTATGATTGGGATTGGCTATTCTTTTTCTTACTTTTTCCATTTCTTCCTTAGGAGGAAAAGCAAATTTTTTAGTAATTGTTTTTTTTGCCATAATAAATTTATTTATTCACTCTATTAACTTAATTTTACTGCTTTTCTTTATTTCTTTAAGGAGTAACAAAGTTAAAAACTCCATTTATAAAGATAATCAGGTATTATTTCTTAGGGTTAAGAAACTTTTCTAAATCATCTAATACTTTTTCTTCTTTCGATAGCGATTGTGAATGGAAGGAGGAGAGGAATTGAGAGTTATTTGCTCTCTCTCTCTCTCTCTCTCTCTCTCTCTCTCTCTCTCTCTCTCTCTCTCTCTAACTTTTCCTTACTGCTAATGGGAGGATAAGTACCATTAGTTCACTTTTGATAACGTGGGCTATTTTTTTGACTACATAATCTTAACCTAATGGGAACAAACAAAACTATCGGTACTTCTTTCCCAAAGAGTTCAATAATTTTGTCTAACCAAACTTCCGGGGCTAACTTAGGTTTCATGCCATTAAAAGGAGGATTACAAAGAACAAGACTTAATTCATAGTCATAAAGGGAGTAATCCTTTTTCTCATAATCACAAAATTGAAAGAGTTTAAAAATTTGTTCTTCATTAGCCTTTAAAAAATCTAAATGCTTATCAGCACAAGTAGTAGGATCAATATCTATTCCCAGAGTAAGATAATTAGAGTTCTGTCAAGGACTTAATAAAGCACCTTGACCAGAACAAGGATCTAAAATAACTCCTTTTTTTACTTTATCTTTTAAAAGATTAAAAATAAACTGACTTACTGCTAAGGGAGTATAAATATTAGAGTTCTTTTTTAGGTTATACATTTTCTTTTCTTTGTCTTTTGGAATTATTCATAATTTCTAAATCTCAATCTCCTTAATCCGACAAAAACTTCCATTCTTATCCTTATTCTCTAATTCTTGATAAGTAATAGTTACGCGTTGATTGATTAACTTTTGGGGAGCATTAGTTAGCAATTGTAAAGTTTCCGTTTTTAAATTGAAATCATTAGCAAAAGCATAAAATACTCTTGGTTTTCCTAATTCTCAACTAATTCATACTTTATAAAAACGCTGGTTATTCTTATCTAATTTAGATTCAATATCTTGGATAGTAGTTTTAACTTTAAATTCTTGATTCATAATTGCTTAATTTCTTTGCTTTTCGGCTACTACATTTATAGCAGTGTTCACCAGTTTTTAAGGTTCAACTACGACAAAAACTCATTCAACAAGGTCAGCAAACTGTTTTCTTGGATTTCGGACAAATCATTTCATGCTGTTGTGGTTTCTTGTTGGGCATATTAAGAATTCATAAACTTTTAATTTCTTGCTTCATAATGTTGTCTCGTTAAAGGTTCCAATTTTTCTCCTAAGAGTTGTTCTAATGCTTGGACATGTTTAGCACATAAAAGCCAAGAATAACCTTTCAGAATTATTATTCGAGTGGCTAATTTACCACATTTACATTGATTGGTTGTCATGGCTTAAATGAGGGTTATTGCTTCACAATTTACTGTAATCAGTAAAAATATATTCAAAATCATTCTGAATGTATTTCTCCGTAGTTTGGACACTGGAATGTCCTAAAAGTTGCTGAGTAGTTAGTAATTGAGCACCATTGCGATAAAGTAAAGTGGCAAAACTTCTTCTAAAAGTATGAGGAGTTATTCTTTTTTGAATTCCCGCTTTTTTAGTTCTGGCATTCAGTAATCATCTAATATACTCGCTTTGATTTGGTTTCCCCTTTGGTTAGTAAATAAGTAATCAGGAGAGGTAAAATCAAAATGTTTAACAAACCTAACTTTATTCCCTTTTCCTAATACTCTTAATTGGTTACCTTGCCAGTCGGAGTGCTTAACATTAACTAATTCGTTTATTCTCAATCCTGAATAAAGTAAGAAGTCCAGCATGAGGTTATTTCGGGCATGAACCTTTTGGTTCTTTTCTACCTTGGCTAATTTCAACTGTTCTAATTCTTTTTCACTAATAGTGTCAAAAAATTTTCTCTGCATCCGAGGAATTAACCGAGCAATTCTTTCTCATTCTACAGCTAACTTTTTAAATTTGATATAAGAATTGAGGGCTCATTGTTGAACCTTTAAACTACTTGCTTCATACTTTTTTAGATTAGTGCGAAAATACTCTTTTAAACTTTGAGTGTTAAGTTCTTGCGGGAATTTATCCAAGACATTTAGATATAAGCGGATAGTATTAGCCGATAATTTTTATCTTGTAAATATTCAGTGTATTCAGAAATATTATGATTAGTCATAATACTCGTTTGAGACTGATTAAGCCGTTGTTTGACTCAGTAAGTAGTTCAATTCATAAGTTAAAAAATCTCTACTTGGGGTTTAGTTTGTTGACACTTTTGACATTTCTGACCGGTGATTTCTCTACTTTTTCACTGAAAGAGAGTAATTTCTAGTAAAGGTTTCAACTTTTTACAGTTAGGACATTTAATTCTAAATAGATAGAGGGACAAAGAGGCTAAAAAAAGACCCATGATTACTCCTAAAAAAAGAGTAAAGATTATTAAACTTGTCATGTTTAAATATCCTCATTTTCTTCTTCTTCACTCTGATAACTATCTACCAAAGAACATAATCCGGTTTCTAAAATAATCGGATCACCAAAATTATCTAATTGCTTTCCTTTTTGGTCTTCTAAAAGTTTAAGGGCATCTTTTAAGTCCTCTACTAAGTTGTAAAGGGTGTCGCTATCTCAGGTCTCTGGTTCATCCGGTTCAATATTTCTAGCTTCGTCAAATTTATCAAATAATTCGTGTAATTTTTCTAATTTTCTGGCGATTTGCTTTTGCAGTGATTTCTTATTCATAGGGCTATTTCTGATTTTGTTTTCTAATTAGTGCTAGTCATTTAGCTAAGTCTTTTTCTTTTTGTTCATCTTTAACTTGCTCTTGATTAGCAAAATAAATGATTTGTCGTTCTTGACAGTAAGTAATTAGTAAACTTTCTCACTTTTGCAAGCAGTTATTTAAACATTTAGTATTGACATCAGTTAAGCAATCCGTTCTAATCACTAATACTTCTAAAAAAGTTCTGATTAGTAAAATATTATTAATATGTTCTTTTTCTCAATTTTTCCATTAGATTTACAGTTTTTTGCCCAAAAAAAGGGAGGAGGTTCCGCCTCTACTAATTGTAATCATGATTCTATTTCCAAGCGTTTAGGGGTAAAAAAATTTGGTGGCGAGTTAGTAAAAAAAGGAAGTATTATTGTTCGACAAAGAGGAAGTAAGTATAAAGGTGGCAAAGGAGTATTTTTTGGAAGGGATTATACTATTCATGCTGAGTATGAAGGAATAGTAAATTATTATAAAGGAAGAGGCAAAAGAACTTTTGTATCAGTTTTACCTCTTACTGAAAATGTTCCGTCTCGATAAAAGAAAAATTTTTTTACTTTATCATTATTATCTTTCGGAGGATTTTTTTAATAATAAAAGTGTAGATGACTTGGATGAGAAAGAACAAAAAAGGCTTTTTTGATTCAATGATTTTTTAAAAGAGGAGGCTTTCCTTCGAGAAAAAATTGCTCAAAAGTTAAAAGATGGTTGAGAATTTTCTCGGTTGCCTCCTTTGGAAAAAGCAATATTAACTTATGCTGCTTATGAATTATTATCGATTCAGAACTTAAATTGGGAGAAAATGATAATAGATCAAACAATTAATTTTAGCAAAGTTTATTTGGAAGAAGGTAAATATAAGTATATTAATAAAATTCTTGATTTATTGTTTAGGGAAAAGAATAAGGAAGAATTAAAAAAAATATAGGTTAGTTTTTTTTCAAGAAATGATAAAAAGTGTTTTTTAAATAAAAAATAAGAGATACTAACAATTTATTAGGATAAAATTTGATTATGAAACTGAGAAATATGAAAGACAAACTTAAAAGAAGTTCCAAGAAGTTCCACCTAAGGAGTATTGTAGAATAATGTAACTTTATGCTTCTCAATCCTTATTTTTGATTGGTAATTCTTCTTTTTTTTGGTCTTTTTGTTTTGAGTTGTTTATATAAAAAAACACTTAAATTAGACAGTATTTGGGCAATTCCAACTATTTACTTTCTTTTTAACGACTCTTTGAATTGTTGTTTTGTCATTTAATTCTAGTGATCCGCTGGGAATTGCTGAGATTTTTTTAGGACTTTTTTTTGTTTCGTTTCAGTTTTCTTTATATGGTTGACTTGCTAGCGGAAAGAAAAAAAGAACTAGAAAATAAACTTATTACTTATTGACTATGGATACTTTTTACATTCCTTTTTACTCTCTTCCTCTTTACTATAATATTGTTGCTTGTTTTTTATTTACTCTTTCATAAAAATAATTAGAAATCTTCTTTTTTCAAATTACTTAGAGAAGTTTTGACTAATAATACATTTTGGTGATGCTTGATGGTTGGAGAATAATAGGGGGCTAAAGCAGTAATTTTTTTATTTTCTTTTAATACATTAGTAAGAATATTAGGATTATCATCAATTACGATATCACAATTAGGAACATTTTCTTTAATTCATTGACTCTTGCTTTGACCTTGCCCTTCACTTTCAAATCCTATTAAATTTAAAGAACAGTTAGGAAATTTACCAAAAGTTTCGCTGAATGTTTTCTTTTTCCGTGGATCACCATTTGCAAAATCTCTTTTATTATAGGCAGATAAAAAGATAATTTGTTCTACTTTATTTTCCTTAATTAGCATTAATAATTCTTTCGCGATGGTTAAAAAAGGAGTTTTTTCGTAAAAATCAGTTTCGTTTTTTATTTTTTCGACTTTGTTTTTGATACTTCTTGGTCCTAATGCAAGTCCACCACCTTCATTTAGACAACTTTTTACCATATCTTTATCAGTATAGATAGAATGACTACCATAATCAGAAAAATAAACGGGAGGATTTAATCAAAAATTCTTAAATCATTCCTCAAATTTAGTTCCATTAGGCATTCATCAAGGAGCATCATAATAAGCACCCTCGCGTTCGGATAATTCATAATATGCCTTGGGTTCTAGTGGTTGAATTACTTCGTCTCAATCACAAACAATTCTTAGTTTTTTAGGAGTAACTTTGAAATAATTATATAGGCAGTTAATATTTGTTCTCTTTTTGGCTTCTTCGGAATATTTTTTTTCTCTTTTCTCCATTTTGTTAATTTATGTTAATTATGCATTATTTAGGATATAGATTATGAAGGATTTTATAGTATGCAAGTATCCCAATCATGGCAGCGTTATCAGTTGAGTATTTAATAGCAGGAAAAAAAATCTTGATCTTTTTATCTCAGTTTTTTATTTCCTTTACTAAATAATTTCTAAGAAATTGATTAGCGATTACTCCTCCTCCGATGATGATAGTTTTAGCCTGATTAGTTAATCAAGCTTTTTTTAATTTTTTTACTAAAATTTCTGCTAAAATGTTTTGCAAAGAGCAAGCCAAGTCGCGGACATTTATGTTTTTAGTTTTTACTAGTCTTCCTATTTCGCTTTTCAAGCCGCTGAAACTAAAATCCAGGCTGTTGTCGTTTTTAGGAAAAGGTAGTTGGTAAGTATTCTGACCATCAAGTGCTAATTTTTCAATAATCGGTCCTCCTGGATAAGTATAACCTAACAAAATTGCTGATTTGTCTAGGCATTCACCTGCAGCATCATCCAAAGTTTCTCCTAAAAGAACAAAATCAGAGTGATTGTTTACTTGATAAATTTGAGTGTGGCCACCACTAACAATTAGGGCTAAGGCAGTAAATCCCCATTCTTCTTTTTTGTCTAATAGACTAGCATAGATATGTCCCTCCAGATGATTACAAGGAAGAATAGGTTTATTTAAATACAAACCAAGAGTTTCGGCGATTATTTTGCCAATTTGCAGACAAATAATCAAACCCGGTTTTTCGGTATAGGCAATGTAATCAATTTCTAAAGGAGATTTTTGTGCTTCTTTCAAGGCCTGAAAAAGAACTTTTTGAATATTTTTGATGTGCAGTTTGGCGGCCAAATTTGGCATTACCCCACCATACTTTTGCTGCTCTAGTATTTGTGAGACCGTAACATTACTAAGAACTTTTTTGTTTTCGAGAATCGCTATACTAGTTTCATCGCAACTCGTTTCAATAGCTAGAATTATCATTTTAAAATTATTCTTCTTCTGTCAAAAGATTTTTTTTTATTACCAACTTTTCTTCGGGTAAAATATTTTCTCTTTTTTTAATCTTTTGCCCATGTTTAATTAATTTGTTGGTAGTAATATTAATCTTGTCTACGGCGGCGTGATGATCGTTAGTTAATTTAAGGAATCTTTCTCATCGGTCGCGAAATCGGTCAAAGTCTTCTCAGAAACTGTCTAGTTCAGTAATTATTTTGTCTACATTTCTGTATTGCTCCCAAGTTTTGTTTGTTCAGAGAATATGATTAATAACCACTGCTAATAACATGGGAGAGCAAATAGTGACTCTTTTTTCTAAAGCTAACTCAATTATTTCATAAAAGTTATGCTCATTAATTTTAGCAAAAACTACCTCGGAAGGAACGAACATAATGGCGTGATCAGTACCATCTAATTCTGAAACATACTCAGCCACTTTTTTAATATGTTCTTTGAGGTTATTTTTAAAATTCTTCTCGATCTCTTTTCTTTCAACATCAGAAAGTTCTTCTTTAAATAACATTAAATAATTCTCTAACGGAAATTTGCTGTCGATCGCTAAATTATTTTTACCATCTATCCCAAAAACAATCGCATCAACCCGCAAACCTTCCCCGTTAGTTCTTTTTTTTTTGAGGGTGAATTCTAACTGATAAACTTTACCATTTTTTGGTAAGTATAAGGATAACAACTGATCTAACTGCAAATTTCCTAATTTTCCTCTTTCGCGGGGATGTAAAAGAACATTATTAATTTTTGCCAAAGGTTGTGCTACGCTGTTTTTCAACTCAGAACTTAAATTTTCCAAGCGTAATTTTATTAACGATTCGTTTTTGTCTAGAGAAAGAGCAATTTTGTCACCCAAATCTTTGTTCTTCTCCTTTTGATTTTCTATTTCACCTTTTATATTTTCCAATAAAGAACTCAGTTTTTCTTCGTTGAGTTTTAGATCCTGAGAAATTTTTTGGGACAATTCATTTTTTTGCTTGCTAGGCAAGTAAAAAAGCAAACAGTAAAATAAAAGTGCTACCAAAACCAGAATTACCACTAACAAAAGAATTGTGATTTGATCCATGCCTTTATTTTTTCTTTTTCTTATTTTTAGGTGATTTAGAACCTCTTTTTTTTATCAAAAGTTTTTTAGTGGACTCAGCTAACGGCTTCTTTTCTGGTTCAACAAAAGAAGTTTTAAATTCTTTTTTAAGCATTTCTAGCGCTTCCAATTTTTTTTGCTCTTCGCCTGTCAATTTATCACTGCTTTTTAATTTCTCTTCTAGTGCGACTAACTCTTGAAAAATTTGAATCTTATCCTTAATATTTTCATGCTTTGCTTTTGCTTTTAATTTTTCATAGGTAACTTCCTTAGTAATTTTATTTTCCAATTTAATTTTCTCAGTCTCAGCAGCCTTTTTCTTTTTTTCAGCGTAATAATTAATTAATGCTACAAAAATAGGAGGTATTGAAATAATAAAAATTACTAAAACTCATTGTAACACTTCATTCATATTAATATAATTTTGATCTTTCACTAAAAAAATATAAAATAAAACAAAGAATGAGCCAAGAATATAATAAGTCCAACACGTTATACACTTTATCCAACTCTTCTTGTTTTTTCCTCAATGTTCTTTTCACAAATGGATAATAACACTAGCAAAGATTCGTGTACTCATTCTTAATTCTTATGTATTTTTACGTATGTTCCAAAATTCTTTAAAAACAATATTAAATGCCCTATAAAATTGGTCTAGTTGGTTTGCCAAACGTTGGTAAGTCCAGTTTATTTAATTTTTTAACCAAAAAAAACATTAAAGACATTGCTAACTATCCTTTTGCTACTATTGAACCTAATGTAGGAATAATGATGCTAACTGACTCCCGTTTAGAAAAATTAAGTAAATATTATCAGAGCCAAAAAACCACTCCGAGTGTAGTTGAAATTATTGACATTGCTGGTCTGGTAAAAGGAGCCGCCCAAGGCGCTGGGTTAGGCAATGAGTTTTTGTCTCATATTCGGGAAGTGGATTTAATCTGCCATGTTTTACGCTGTTTTACTGAAAAAGAAATAATTCATGTGGAAAAAACGGTCGATCCTATCCGTGATTATGAAACAATTCAATTAGAGTTAATTTTGGCTGACTTACAACAATTAAAAAAAAGACTAGAAAAGTTAAAAATTAAGGATGAAAACTCCCAAAAAGAAAAGGCTCTTCTCCATTTAATTCAAGAAAACTTAGAAAAAGAAATCCCAGTTAGCCAAATAAATTTAAAAGAAGAAGAAATAAAAGTAATAAAAACTTACAATTTCCTAACTAGCAAACCTTTTTTTTTATTAGTTAATTTTAGTGGAGACCAAACCGAAATTAAAAACTTGAAAAAATACGCTAAGGAAAAAAAATTATCTTTCTTACCGCTAGCAATTAAACTAGAAAAAGAAACTGAGAATTTGTCAGCAGGAGAAAAAAAAGAACTGGGTTGAATAAGCATTGATTTTTCCCTTTTGACTAATAAAATTAAAGAATTGCTGAAACTAAAAACTTTCTTCACGGTGGGAAAAGATGAAACTAAAAGTTGATTAGCCAAAAGTGAAATGAAAGCCCGAGAATGTGCGGGATTAATCCATTCGGATATTGAAAAAAATTTTATTCGAGCCGAAGTTTATAACTATGCTGATTGATTAGGAACTCCGGAAAAAGAAGAATTAAAAAAGGCTGGAAAAATAAGAAGTGAAGGAGTTAATTATAACATTAAAGAAGGCGATATTTGCTATTTTCTTTTTGGAAAAAATAAATAAACTAAAACTAATAATTTGTAAATAATATGACTTTTTTTAAGCCAAATCCTTTTGTAAAAAATCTTTTTTTCAAAGTTTGAAAAACAGCCAACCCATTAGCAAACATAAAAGAACAAAAAGAATTAAGAAAAGAAATAAATATCGGAAAATAAAATCTTTAAAAAAATAAAAACCTAAACTTCCTAAAAGAGAATAAGTAACAAGAAATGCAAATATTAAAGAAAGCGAACCGCTAGAATTCACATATAAAAGGGCTGGAACTAGAAGAGAAAAATAAGCCAAATTAAGAAGACCATGCAAGATTACGAATAAAAAAACATAAAGTAAAGAAATCTCAGAAGAAATAATAAAATAAATAGCAAATGGCAAAGTAGTTAAAGCCAAACCAAACCCAAGGCAATAAGTAAAAATGGCAGCAAACTTAGCCCAAACCACGTCCTTTCGAGTAATTCGGGGAGTAAAAACAAGAGTTTTAACGTCTTCACCTCGACTACTTTCCTTAGAAGGAATAAACTTAATTTGACCGCCTATATATCCACCTACTAATGCAGTGCCAAGTATACTTCCTAAATTATAGTATAGAAGAAATGAGGAAGCAGAGAAAATTAAAACTACTGTCAAAAGGTCAGTTAGACTACTAATATCTGAACTGGTCGAGGAACCAAAAGGAGAAAAATTCATCCCAAATTTAGCCCTAAATCAAATCTGCACGGAAACAATAATAATAATAAACAGTCCACTGAATATAATTGTCGGTAATTTCTTTAATAATTTTCGGCAATAGTAAGGGTAAAGTTTAGCAAACAAAGTTTTTTTTTTTTTTTTTTTTTTTGAACCATAACTCACTATTAAAAAAAGTACTAATCTAAATCCTCTTGTTTATAGTAGGAAAGGTAAAGTGAAAACAGCAAAGTTCCTAATCCGGCTGCTAAAACAAGGTGAATTATTGGATGGTAATAATAGTATTGAATATAAGCAAGGGAACGATTAACAAATTTGTATTTGCTTAATCAAAGAAATAAAAAAGATAGGAGAGGGAGATAAGACATTAATCATTGTAAAACTCGTCCAAAGATTCCGAGAGTATTGAAAAATAAATAAAAACCACCCGCAATTAGAGTGAAACAAAGAGAACCGATAACCGTTGAGAAAAGAGTTAATCAAAGGAAGTTAAGTCATGGGAAAAAGTTTAGACCATTTGAAATTCCAATTAAAATACCGTAAGGTAAAACGCAACCAAGTAATACAAAAACTGCTAAGGTGGTTATGTAGGCTAAAACCTTGCCAAAAAATAATTGACTTCTTTTTACTCCTGGTGTGAAATTAACTACCATCGCATCCTCACCATTTTTTTTAGTTTCAAAGAATAGTTTATCTAGTAAAGTGTAAACAAAAAATCCGCTAACCATAAAACCAGCAAAATTTCAGATAGAAATATTATTAATTAATCCTCACATTTGATAAGTGCTTAATTCCTTCCAGCCCCGCGGAGAAGCAAATTCAACCAAATTATAGTCATAAGGAGTTCTAAAAGGAAGTCCTAGATTTTCTAATATTCCCCATCAACTATATCTCCGTTTTCATATTTCTTGGTAAGTTTCTTTTTCAACCTCTATTTTACCGAATAAATCACCAAAAATGAAATTAAAACCTTTTTCTAAATCTTTACGAGCTTTCTTTTCCCGCTCTTCATAACTTAGACCCGCATATTCTGTTTCTCATTCTTTGATCTTTCTCTCTATTTCTCTTTTAGTACTTGGAGAATAGCCTGATTTGTCAATATAATACTCTTTCATTTGTTTAATAGTTTCCTCACTTTTAAGAAAATAGCCTTGATAAACCAATTTATGTAGCGAAAGTAAATTTTCTTTATTTTCTCTCGAATGATTTTCGCGATTGGCTAGACCTGTCAGTAAACTAGAAGTACCCAGCGAATAACTCATCCATCAAATCCAACTAAATAGGATAATAATTCACACTCTTCAACTTCGTCAGAGTAATTTTTTTAAATAATATCAGTATAATTTTTTAGTTACCATATTTTTTCAATTTTATAGTTCGAACATTCCTTTTTTTTGTTTAACAAAGTAATCTTCATAAGTTTTTTCGATATCGTCAGTTTTTGGTCCGCTATACACAATTTCACCATCTCTAATCATGGTAATTTCATCGGCTAATTTTTGTAAGTCAGATAGAATGTGGGTAGAAATCAAAATGGTTCCTCCCTGTTTTTTAATGTGGATAAGATTATCAAATAAATCCTTTCGAAAAGTAGGATCTAAACCATTAAAAGGCTCGTCTAAAACAAAAACTTTCGGTCGATAAAGACTCAAAACAAAAACTTGTAAGATTTTTTTTCAACCCGTAGAAAGTTCGTGACACTTTTTATTCTTATGAGCCGCCAACGGAGAACTGTTTAATTTAGCCAAAACTTCCTCTTGGGGAATATCCCGCAAATAACCGCAATCCAACACATAAGTTTCAACGGTTATTGGAGGAAACAAAGGTTCCGCCGGAACAAAACCAAGATGTTCGTTAAAACTTGGATCTTTGGCCACTAACTTTTTCTCTACTCACACTTCTCCGCTATTTGGAATTACTAATCTAACGATTATTCCCAAAGTAGTAGTTTTACCCGCTCCATTAGGTCCAATAAAACCATGAATACCTGGCTTAACTTCAAAAGAGACATTTTTTAAAACCCTTTTACCACCATAAATTTTATTAACATTTTTAACTTCAATGACTGCTTGTTTTTCCATAATGCAAAATTGTACTTATTAACTTATTATACTGTTTTTTTTTTTTTTTTTTTTTTTTGCCTATTTCGTATTAATTTCGTACTTGCTATATGCCCAATTTTAAGAAATCAACGTAAAATTCTAACCAAAATATTTAATATATAACTAATAAAAGTGTTCTCCTCAACTGTATTTACTAAGTCGGTTCTCAAAACTAAAAAAGAAAGCAAATTAAAATTGCTATTTCGCTTTACTAGAAACATTATTTATAACAATCCTAGGTTGTTCCTTGTCTGTTCTTTGTTAGCGGTGGCTACTGCTATTATCAATTTTAATATTGGAAATTGTTTTAAGGATGCCTTTTTTATCGATGAAAAAACCCTTAGCACTCAAGCTATTGAAGCCATTGAAAAGGAGGAACCAGAAATAATTAATATAAGCAGAATAAAGCAAATAATAAACGAGCAAGCTGATAAGAATAAGGATTTTCAGGAGGAGATTAGAAAGCAAATTATTAAAAGATTAGATGAAAAAACTGCCCAGACCTCTTTTAAAAAAGAAGGAGCGATTGATTTAGTTAAGGAAGTCAGTAAAAATGTCTTTACTACTAACATCCGCCGAACCGAGAATTTCAAATTCAAGTTTAATTTTTTCGGTTTAGAATTATTTAAAAGAGATAATTTAAAAATTTGAGAATTTATTACCCGGGTTTTGCTCCTCATTTTGGTAGTAAAATCTACCTTCTCTTTACTTCATTATTATTTAATGAATTATTCTTACGACAGCATTGAGCGAGACTTAAAAAAAGATTTATTTCGCCATTTCCTGCGAGCTAAATACACTAATTCTACCGAGGTTTCTCGGAATCTAATAACTCAATTTGCTAGCGACTTAGATAGTATTGCTTATAGTGTTTGATTTATCCCTAACCGCTTGATTTATGTCTTTGCTTCTGTCTTTTATCTCATTTTTTTTGATTTCGGTTTTGGAAGTAAAGGAGTTAATTGAGAATTTTTGATAATTATTTTTGCTTTGTTCTCGCTTTTAATAATTGTTGAATTTATTTTGTTTAGCAGAGCAAGTAAACTTAGTGTTGCGGCCAAAAGACGTTATGAAGAAGATAATAGAGTAATCTATGAAAAAATTAACAATCTAGAGTATATTAAAGCGGTTTCGGGGGAAAAATATGAAGAAAGAAAAATTAGCAAAAAATTAGATTCTACTTTTCAAAAAAATAAAAAATCACTGTGGTACATTGTCTTGTTTAAAGCGTTTCCTAATTATGTGATAGTTCCAAACATACCAACTTTTTTTATATCTTTAGCACTAACTTTTACAAGCAAAGGGGAAGATGATCCAGTTTTTCTTATAGCAAACTTCTCTCGCTATTATTTCACTATTTCTAAATTAAATAGTGAAGTGAATAAGTTAATTGATAGTTTGCTGACCCTTGAGGAAATTTCCAGTAATCTAACCATAGTTAATGAAAGTGTCAAAATTTTAAATCTTATTAGTTCTAATATTTCCGCAATTCCAATTAGAAAAGTACCTTTTGAAAATGGTGATCTTGTTTTCCAAGATGTAGTTTTTGCTTATCCTAAGAGGCCGCAGCAAAATATTTTAAGAAATTTTTCTTTTAGGTTTGTGCAAGGGAAATTTTATGGAATTGCTGGAAAAAACGGAATTGGTAAAAGTACCATCACTAAAGCTACTCTTAAACTTTATGAGTTAAAAGGAGGAAAAATACTCATTAATGATCGTAACATCCAAGAAATAGATACTACTAACCTCCATCAAAGAATTTGTTATCAGACTAATCGCCCTACCTTTTTCCTAATGAGTATTGCCGAAAATGTCTTTTATCCACAGCAGTACCGAGTTGAAGATCACTGAAAATTAGTTCAAGCTGCTAAGCAAGTTGGAATTTACGAGTTCATTGCTAATCTTCCTAAAGGATTTGCTACTGAATTAAGAGAAGGGGGAACAGATCTTTCAGAAGGACAGAAACAACAAATTGCCGCTATGCGAATGTTTATTAATGATTATGATATTTACATCCTTGACGAGATACTAAGCAATGTTCACCCTCATTTAAAAGACGTGGTTTTACAAAATATTTTTAAACAACTTCAAGGTAAAACAGTATTGGTGATTGATCATCACTACGAGATATTCCGCTACGTCGACTATATCTATCTATTCACCGGCGAAGAATTAATTGCCAAGGATAAAGAAGAATTTGTGAGTTAATTTAAAATAATCTCTTAATCCTTATTGCTAAAATAATTCCTAATGTAGCAAGGAAAGAAATTATTAAAAAAAGCACGTAAAGTCAGTTTAAATTGCTACATCCCCTTTCTTTTATGCTAAATGAAATGCTATTTTTCATAAATTAGTTACATTAATTTTTTCGGTAAATACTTAGCCATTATTTCTTGAACAATAATTTTTTTAACACTCGGCGAGTAAACCTCGCTATTTCTTGCTAAGTCAATAAGTATATCAAGTATTTTTAAAGAGTATTCAGAAGGTTGGAACTTGTTAAAAATTACTCCTTTTCCTGTGCTTCACAAAAGATAGACATGCTTTCCAGTGCATAAATATTGGATAAGTAGTTGAATTTCGAAAACTAAAAGCGCAAGGGGACTTTCATTAATTTTGGCACTATTTGTTTTCAACTCAATAATACAATCCTTAAATTCTAAATCAAGATAGGTAGCTAGTAATTCACCTTTGTAAAAGACATAGTGTAATTTTTCACTGCCGAGGAAATGACTGAGTTCTAAGGGATTTTTTTTTTTCAGAAAATTGATAGTTTCATGAATTCTCTTTTCTAAATTATTAGAAATGGTTTCTTTGGCTAAATCAACAAATGCGGGGTAACTACCAGTTTTCACAAATTCTTGAATAGTTTTATGAAATGATTTTCCTCTTTGAGCTGCTTGAAGAAGGATATATGCTGGTATTTCTTCATATTCTATTTCTTTTAATACCTTAGTTAAAGTATTAGCACTCAAAGCTTTCTTTTGTTTATAATGGGGTCATAAAAGTCCCGTTTCAAGGTATAACAATTCAATTTTCTCTTCTTTCATGATTTTTTGGATGTATAAAGGCAAATCGTTGCAAACAACAATATATGATAAAATTTTAGTTTTAGTATCATTAAATTCTTTTCAGTTAAATAAATAAAAATGTCTAAATCACGTTCAACGATAAGAACTGAGAAAACTAGAAGGATTATTTGGGGTTCTTTCTTTGCTTTTGGTTTGTTTAGTTCTTTGTCCGCTTTGCTAAAAGCTTTTGATTTTATAAATAGTGGAGCAAAATTTCTCGGGGTTAGTCTGTTAATTTCGAGTTTGCTAACTTTTTTTGTTTTCACTTTATGGTTTAATCAAAATATTTCGTTTCTAAAAACGGATTTTCTTTTAAGTCGAGTCTAAAATACCTTTTTGATTAGTTATCAATCAGCACAAACTTTCCTTGTGCTGGCTAGGTTAATTAAGCGAGATTCTTAATTATTCCTTTCCTTACTTAATCAATTGGTTGAGGAAAAATAAATCATATTTTTAATGACCAATATAATTTATAAACAAGATAAAAAAAAAAACTTTGAGTATATTATTATTAAAGACCATGCCAACTATGCTCGGAAAGGGAAGGACATAGTTTGTGCTGCTATTTCTGCGATTGCTAATGGTACAGTCAACTTTCTCCAACTTCATTACCAAAATGATTGCCAAATTTCTTATCAGCCAACCGAAATAAGTATTTATCCTAAAAATGGAAGTTTTGCATGTCAGTTATGTTTACGATTAATGTTCTATCAATTAGAAAACATCGCTAATTCTTATCCTGATTATTTAAAAATAGTTAAAGAGTAATGAAATGAGAGCAATATGTTAGTGAAAAATTAGCCGGCAAGTTTTTTATTCGCTACGCTATTCTTTGCCTTTTAATAACTTTCTGGGTATTCCAGCAAGAAAGAAAAAATATTTGACATTCGTTACGAAAAGAAAAAAAGAAAATATTTTGGCAAGGAATTAAATTACTCTTCTTTTTTGCCCTTATCCATTTCGCTGCTAAATTAGTTGTAGGATGAATGACTTCCTGATCGAACCTCAAATCAGAAAAAATAACCACCCAAATAGAAGTTATAACTAACAGTAAAGATAATTGATGACATCTAACTCAAATCTTTCTTGGGATGTGTGTTTTGGCTCCGGTGGTAGAAGAAGGTATTTTCCGTTATTTGGTTTTTAGAATTTTTGGTCGGAAGAATCCTCTTTCTTACTTAGTTTCTTTTTTTACTTTTATTTTGGCTCATTATCACCGCGGAGAAAGCATTATGGTGCTTTTTTTCCAATATTCAGTGGCTACTTTAGGATTTATTTATATTTACAAAAAAAGTGGTTGAAAACTACTATATCCTATTTTGTTGCATTCTTTAGTTAATCTCCTGTTTATAACCATGGTGATGATTGCTCCTGGCAACTCCTTAATTTAAAATAACATTAAAAGAAAAGGCAGCGTAGCTCAGTTGGTTAGAGCAGACGACTCATATTCGTAAGATCGGAGGTTCGAATCCTCTCGCTGCTACCAAAGTATAAAATATTAATTTATATTACATTATTTTATTAATTCAAAAGTTTTAGAAAAAAGCATAAATATGTCAGAAATAGGCAAAAAAAAAAAAAAAAAAACACTTAATACACCTACCAATTATCCCCTCAAATTTTATTCATAATTACAACTTTTCAAGCAACATTAGTATAATCATATGAATATTCTAGAAAAAAACCAAATTTGGGAACATTTTCGATTTGTAATTCCAATGATTATTTTGGCTGCTTGGGTTGTTATTAAGCAAAGGAAACTTATTTGGAATACTCTTAAAATGTGGTTTAGTTGGTGAGATTTTAAAAGTTGACCGTCCGAAAGAATAACTTATATGAAAATATTCGGGGTTGGAGTAGTGGCTTTTCTCGTTTCTAATTTTTTGGGAAAAAACTTACGACCTGATTTAGAAGCCAAATATCAGCGAGAAATAGCGGAAAAAATGATTGAAGAAAACTTAACTACGGAGGAGGAATTAGTCAAAAAAGCATTGGAGGAGCGAAAGCAAATAGATAAGTTCATCACCGAAAAAAAGCGATTACCTACCACAATGCCGCTTGGTAATGTTTCTTTATTTCTTGGTTTCATTACAGTGGTTATAATTGCTCCGATTGTGGAAGAATGCCTGTGCCGTTACTTAATCTTTGAAATTTTTGGCAAGTCTAATATCTTTGCTTATATTTTCTCAGGTTTAATTTTTATCTTCTTGCACTGGCAAGGCGGGATCCTCAATTTTACGGCTTTAGGTCTACTTTTACTCAATTATCTCCCGGCGACTATTCTTTTTATCTATGCTTATCACGAAAGTAAACTAAACATTACTTATCCTATTTATTTCCACATGATGTGAAACTTAATTGTTTTTTTGTCTACCATTTCTGCCATCTATAAAGTTTCTGGTTAAAATTAATTATTTATTAATATATATGTATATATATAATATAAAAAGGGAAAAAAAATAAAGAAAGCCTTTGAAGGGTTAGAATTAGCGGAAGGAGTTTCCGAATCACAAATTATTAAAGCCTACCGCAAATTGGCTTTAAAATGATATCCTGATAAATTTGGTCAACCAAGTCATTTAGCAAAAACGCGTGAAGAAGCCGAAGCAGTATTTAAGAAAATTTCTCACGCAAAAATGATTTTGTTAGGAGAAGCCGAAGTCTATGAAGATAACGATGAAAGTGATTATCTAGAAGAATTGAGAAAGATGATGATTAATCATTTAGCAAACTTGTTAAAAATTTATGAAATTCGCCGTTCAAATAAAAAAAAATAATTCGACAAAACTTATTTACTGCAAGTGATTTAACATATATAGTGTATATATAGTGTACCGCAGCAACAAAAATAAGAAAACAAGAGGTTATTACTAAAATTAGAGAATAAAAGTTTAAAAAGATAAAGAAAATTTTGTCCTCACAGAACTTTCCTAGTTAAAGTTTACAAAACGATACTTGCGAAAAATTATACATATGGATTCAAATTTCATTACATACATAATTTAGTTCCTTTTCTCTATCTTTTAACATTGCTAACTTTGTTATACTACTTATAATGTCCGAAAGAAAAAAATCATTAGATCACCGCGAAATAGCCAAGAATCTAGACTTATACTTTTTTGATGAGAAAGTAGGTCAAGGTTTGCCATTACTTTTGCCTAACTATACTATCATTCACAACCAAATTAAAAATTTTTTACAAGCAAAACAAAAAGAGTTTAATTTTCAAGAAGTAATGACTCCGATCTTAGGAAGCGAAGCTTTATATAGAACCAGCGGACACTTAACCCATTATGAAGAATACATGTTTCCTGTAATTAGTCGGAATAATGAAAATCTCCGCTTGCGCCCTATGACTTGCCCTCATCATTGTTCGATTTATCAACAAAAACCTCGTTCTTACCAAGAATTACCCTTACGTCTCTGCGAAAATTCACTTTTGTTTCGTTATGAAGCTTCTGGAGGTTTGAAAGGTTTAGAAAGGCTACGAGGACTCGAGTTACCTGACCACCATATTTTTGTAAGTCTTGACAAATTAAAGGAAGAGCTAGAAGTTAATTACCTTTATATTTCACAAATTCTAGCAACCTTTGGTTTAAAAATTGCTCGTTGGGCCCTTTCTACTCATGATCCAGATAATTGACAAAAATACCATTCCGACAAAAAGTTGTGAAACCAAGCTGAGAAAATTTTAAAAGAAGTCTTAAAGGAATTAAGGTTAAATTACACTCTTTTACCCGGAGAAGCTGCCTTTTATGGACCAAAATTAGACATTGAAGTCCAAACGGCTGATGAAAAAATTATTACTCTCGCTACGATGCAAATTGATTTTCCTACCCCAGAAAAATTTGGTCTGCAATATATTAATGAAAAACAAGAATTAAAAACTCCCGTTATTATTCATCAAACTCCGATTGGTTCTTATCAACGATTTATTGCCTTATTAATAGAGCAAACTGAAGGTAAATTACCTTTTTGACTAAGTCCTTGCCAAGTCGCCATCTTGCCACTAAATGAGGAAAAAGAGACCAAAAATTATTGCGAAAAACTAAAAGAAAATTTAACCAAGAAAGATTTACGGGTTAAAATGTTCACCGAAAAAACTCTCAATTATCGTATTCGCCAAATGTACAAAAAAAAAATTCCTTATTACTTGGTAGTTGGTAAAGAAGAAGTTACGAAAAAAAAGTTTAAACTAATTTATACTTATTTACCAAATGAAATAAGTGATTTAACTGAAAAAGAGTTATATAATGATTTAGAAGAGAAAAAGAAAATGACTACTTAGACTAAAAATTATAATAATATGAGATAGTTAATTTTATTGCAAAGAAGGGATTAAAAGGGTTGCATAAGAGCCTAAAAGTAAGAAAAATACTATAAATACTATATTTAAAATAAATAGTGAGAAATAAAGAACACTTAAAAAAGAACAAAAAAATAGAAGTTAATCCCAGTCTTCTTAATGAAGAAATTCCCTTTTCTCAAGTTTTGTTAGTTAATGAGAGTGACAAAGAAACTGTTACCATTCAGGAAGCTTTGAATCGAGCTAGAAAAGTTGACTTAGATCTTCTTTGCGTAGCTCCCCAATCTAATCCTCCAGTTTGCAAACTAGTCGATTACCAAAAGTATCTCTTTGAATTAAATAAAAACAAAAAAACCAAAAAGGAAAACACTAATAAAGAAATGAGTTTCTCTTTTAACATTGAAGATAATGATTTGAAGAATAAACTAGAAAAAGTTAAAAGATGGTTAGAAAGTGGTTTAATGGTAAAATTAAACTTAATTATGTTAGGAAAGGAAAAGGCTCACCCTGAAGTAGCGCGGGAAAAATGCCAAAAAATAATTGAAGAATTAAGAAAACAGTCCAGCAAGATTGAATTAAAAGATAGCATTCGAAGACTTCCTGACAGGTTTTGATTTTTTGTTTATAAAAAAAGTAATAATTAGTAATATATGTCAGCCACCATAAAACTTCGTTCCAAAAGAACTCTACAAAAACGTTTCAAACTTTTATCCAAAAGAGGTTTATTAAAACATTGACATTCTTATACTTCCCATTTAGCATATAGTAAATCAACTAAACAAAAAAGGCATTTAAGAAAAAGTTGTTTACTTGGTGCTAGCGACTGGAAACGCTTGAAAAAGATGGTATAACCCGACTCAAATGAATTTAGAAAATATTAAATTATCAGAACAGACTAAGAAAAATTTGTTAGCGATCGGGTATAGTAAATTAACTGATATTCAAGAAAAAGTTATCCCGCCAGTATTGAGTGGAAAGGATATTATTGGACAATCGCAAACTGGCACAGGAAAGACTGCTAGTTTCGTTATCCCGGTTCTCGAAAACTTAAAAAGAGATCTTTATCCCCAAGTTCTCATCCTAGTACCAACTCGCGAATTAGCATGTCAAGTAAGTGAGGAAGTAAAGAAATTATCTCAGCATCTTAAATTACGAACTTGTGCAATCTATGGAGGAGATCCTATAGTAAAACAATTAAGAATGCTTCGCAGTGGATTAGATATAGTAGTGGGAACTCCTGGTCGAGTTACTGACCATCTAAAAAGAAAGAGTTTCCGGACTGATAATATAAAGTTTCTGATCCTTGATGAAGCCGACGAAATGATCAATAAAGGGTTTTTAAAAGAGATAGAATGAATTATTAAAAAAACTCCTTCTACTCGGCAAACTTTACTTTTTTCAGCTACTATTTCTCCTGACATAAAAAATTTTTCTCAACGGTTTTTAAAAAATCCCCAAACCGTTATTGGAGAAAAACAAATTTCTGAAGAAAACAGCATTCAGCAATATTATTTAGAAGTTACACCAAGACAGAAATTTAAAAATTTAATTCATTTTCTTCACCTTAATAGGACAAAATTAATTTTAATTTTTGCCAATACTAAAAGAAAAGTGGAAGAAATCGGAAATTTACTTAGAGAAAAAGGAATGAAAGTGGATTATCTTCATAGTGATCTTTCTCAAAGCCGTCGTACTCGAGTTTTAAATAAATTTCGTAACAAACAAATTTCTACTCTGATTGCGACCGATGTAGCGGCTCGCGGAATTCACGTTAATAATATCGATTACGTAATTAACTATGACTTTCCCCAAAGTACAGAATTTTATATCCATCGTATTGGCCGAACTGGTCGAGCTGGTGCTAGCGGAAAAGCTCTAACCTTTATTTCCTCCTTCAAAGAAAAACAGCAATTACTAAAATTATCTCAGCAAAAAGGTTACCAAATAAATAAATTATCCCTTGAAGAATAACTTAACATTATAACTTTTTCCCCTTAATTGTATAACTTAGATAGGCAAAAATTATTTATATGTCTTATAAACTCCGTTTTTTTACCGGAATTCAAACCACTGGTACTCCGACCCTAGGAAATTATTTTGGAGTGATCCATCCCATTTTAAAAATCCAAACTGATTATGAAGTAATTATTATGCTAGCTGATTTGCACTCTTTAACTGTTCCAAAGTCTAATTTTGATTATCGTGGAAAGTGCTATGAAATTGCTTCTTTGCTATACGCTTGTGGCTTAAAAGAGGAGAATTGTAAAATATTTATTCAATCTGACATTAAAGAACATGCTGAATTAACTTGATTACTTTCTCCTTATATTACGGTTGGTAGATTGGGAGACATGATACAATATAAAGAAAAAAAAGGAGAAAAAGAAAGCGGTAATTTGGCTCTTCTATCTTATCCGGTATTAATGGCGACGGACATTTTTCTTTATGATGCTGATTTAGTTATTGTCGGAGAGGATCAAAGGCAACATCTCGAACTAACTAATGATATCGCCCAAAAATTTAACAATTTTTATGGAAAACAATTGTTGAAAGTTCCTCAATTTTCTATTCCGCGTTTCGGAGCTAGAATAATGGGATTAAAAAATCCTAGAAAAAAAATGTCCAAAAGCGAAAACGATTATATTACTTTGTTGGATAAATCTGAAATGGTTAGTAAAAAGGTTAAAGAAGCCGAGACCGATAGTGAAAACAAAATTTATTATAATCCAGAAAAAAAACCGGGTATTTCCAACCTTTTAACTATTTATGCTTTACTGAATAATCAAGAAATAAATGAAGCAGAAAAAGAATTGCAAGGATTTACTTACCATCAATTTAAATTGAAACTTATTGAGTTAATCAATGAAAAACTAGGAAAAATTCAAGAAAGATACAATCACTACCTTTCTAGCATCAAAGAAATTTTGAAAAAAAATAAAAATTATCTGCAAGGTTTAGCTGAAAAAAAAGTGCAAACTATTAAAAAAACTTTAAAAATCTTGGAGAAAAATAGCAATGAATAAAAACCTTTTGTGGCAAGAGTTTTGTCTAGACAAAATTGATCAAACTTGAAAAAGTTTTTTTCAACAAGAATCAGAAAGGGACTACTTTTTCCCCTTACTTACTAAAATAAGCGAAGAATACAAAAATTGTAAATGCTGGCCTAGAAAAGAAAATATTTTTCGCCTTTTCCGAGAAATTTCTGTTGATGAAATAAAAATAGTAATCTTAGGACAAGATCCTTATCATTTACCAGAAGTAGCAGATGGATTAGCTTTTAGCACTCAAAAACCCTATTACGTACCGGCCAGTTTAAAAAACATTTTTCTTGAACTTAGCCAGGATCTCAATTGCCCTCCTCCAACCAAAAGCAACTTGCTTCCATGAGTTAAAGAAGGCGTTTTTTTGCTTAATACTGCATTAACCGTAAAAGACGGTCAAGCTCTTTCGCATATGAAACTATGGGAAGAATTCATTTATTCGTTACTCAAATATTTAAATAGTTACAATCGTGAAATTATCTGAATATTGTGGGGACAAAAAGCTCGCAAAATAAGCGAACAATGTAACATTACTCAAACTAATAATTATGTAGTAATTAGTGCTCATCCTTCCCCATATAGTGCCGAACATGGATTTTTTGGCTCCCGACCTTTTTCTAAAACTAATAATCTATTAACTAATTTAAAAAAAGAACCAGTTAATTGATTGTCTATTACAAAGCCGAAATTAGAAAACCTTGATTAAACAATTTTAACCTTTTTTGGTAAAATATTTGGAGCCTGTTCTCATGAATTAGCCCATTATATCCAGTTAGTCCAGCATATAAAAGTAGTTGCGAAAGTGATTCAAGGTTGAATAATGGGAGATATGATAAAATTTAGCCCAAGAACATGAGAAATGAACCAAAGAGATTTATCAACTGATTAAACATTCAGGGAAATATTTGGAATGAGAAAAGAGATGAAAGGAAATCAACTAATAATTCAAAGGATTAGTTTCAATTATTAGGAGGAATTGGAGAACTCTTTTTGTGTAATTTTACCTTACAATCAACTAAAAAGCAAAAAGGGAGTTTTTTCTCCCTTAATAAGCAAATTCATTTTTTTAGAACGAGACATTATTTTTACTAATCGCCATACTTTTTTCAAAGATAGATACCTATACCTAGAAAAATTAAAAAAACAGCAATCCATATCGGACCTGTTCATCTCAATTGCATTGGTTCTATTTTTCAATTCTGAGTTTTATCATTATTTTCAATTGTAAAATCTGAACCAGGAGCAGGGAAAAATCCTCCTGTTTCGACTACTTTGTCCTTGAACCACCCCTTTTTTATTTCATTAATCTTAATAATGATATCATAACTCTTGCCATCTTTTTCAAATCGAATTTTCTCCCCTTTACTTTCTCTATAACTACCTTTTCCATATTCATCATCATAGTTTACTAATTCTCCGGGGTTTAAAATGCCCTTATCGCCATACCACGTAATTTCTAGAAATGTTTTGCTTTTTAAAACCTTAACTTCACCATCTTTATCCTTAACTTGGAGTTTGATTTCAAATTCTCTTTTTTCTTTTTTTGCCAAAATAAAAAGTAAATTTTTTTAGACAATTAATTAGTAATAGGGAAAAATTAGTGTTTTTTCCACTTTCGCTTGCTTATCGCTAGTAAAAAACCGAGTATTAAAATTACTGATCCTCCTATTCAAAAAAATTTATTAGTGTCCTTAGATGTTTCGCTTGGAACTGAACTAGGATTAAGAATTGCTGCCAATTCTTGGTGGTTCAAACTATCTTTACCAGTTTCACGTAAGTAATCTCTAACTGTTTTTAAATCTTGA
This sequence comes from Ambispora leptoticha, assembly GCA_910591765.1. Taxonomy (NCBI): domain Eukaryota; kingdom Fungi; phylum Glomeromycota; class Glomeromycetes; order Archaeosporales; family Ambisporaceae; genus Ambispora; species Ambispora leptoticha. The sequence goes on from CAJVPS010000360.1 coordinate 24,935, forward strand.
CTATTATCCACTTGCTTGTTAGTCAGAGCTTGGTTTACTAAATAACATTCATTAACATTTTGGTTGTTGTGGATGCTAATAAACTCAATTTCTAACTTGCTATTGTTCCTTAAAGTTATCTTTTTAACCCTTTTGAGATCAATAACCAATACTTCATTACTACTTTTATGGCTGTTAATAATTTCTAATTTTTTTTTGCCGCTTTTTTCACTATTTTCAATTTCTAATGGTGGGTTATTTTTAATCCTTCTTGAAGTAATTATACCATCCACATATAAGCCATCAGTAGTTCCAAATTCTTTATTTATAAACTCTTCCGCTATTTCGCACGGAACCAAATGCGGAGAATCGGAAACATATTTTCCGTTTTTAATTTTTCAAAAACTACCATCATGAACTCATCCTGAACCATAACCTTCCATGTCCTCATTTCCTTCCCATAGTTTTCCTCCGTAGTATTTTCTTAACTTCAAATTTTTCACCACCCTCACCAATTCTTTTTCTCTTTCAGCGTTGGAAAGAGTATCTCATCAACTTTGAGCTTTTTCGTGAATCCGTTGATAATCTTTTTGACTTCGTTCGAAGTTTTCATTGGGGGAGTTTTGATTGCTCTGAGTTTGGTGGTTTGGTTGCTGACAACGCCACTTCCGTGACCGGCAGGAATCACTACAAAACTTTTGCCCACAATGTGGTTCCTCGCATTCATAAATTTTCTTACCATTTTTTCCTAACTTTCCACCACAAGTACAACATTCAAATTTAAAAGTTCCATCGCCTCAATAGAGGGGGTTGTTGCGAATGTCCCTTCGTAAATCATGGCATTTATTAAACACTCTTCCTCCTCAACAACTACACCTAAAATGTTCTCGTTCAATTCGTTGCTCTAAGAATTCATGAGGCAGACAGGCATCACAATAATGATTTGCTTTATTACCATTAACCCAGTAACAGAAAAAGTTAGGATTACACTTTAATCAGGGTAATCCTTTTTGGCATTTCGTACATTTTAATTTTGGGTCTAAATTATGTTGATTGTAATTCATATTTTTTTTTATTCTTTACATTTTTTATTATTTGACATATCCTAATTAATTTACCTATATGCTAAATTTTTTTTGTCAGTTTTCTTTTGATGAATAATTTAATTGCTAGTCCAATTGTTAAGGCAGCAATTATACTTAATCCTATGGTTAGAAGGTGTTTATTATCAGAATTACCAGTTAGTTCATTAGTGTTATTAGAGTTAAGAATATTATTTAATTTTTGCTGGTTAATACTCTTTTCGCTACTTTCTTTTAAGTAATTTCTAACTTTTTGGAGTTCCTTACTACTACTTATTTGGTTATCATTTATAACTTGAATTTCTTGGCTTTGATTAATATTGGTTTCAGTCTTATTAACTTCAATTTCAATGACTAAATTGTTATCAGATGTCAAAGTTATTCGTTTAATACTTTTCAAATTGATAATCAGGGTTTGTCTTTCTCCTTCATTAGAGGT
>CAJVPS010000361.1:0-26429 GCA_910591765.1 Ambispora leptoticha
TTTATCTTTCTATACTAAGCATCTTTATCTGATCTATAATAACTTTAATCTTTAGCTAAAGTTATTGCAGCATTACTAAACTACTCTGTCATAAAAATTTCCAGATATTCTTAAAATTTTGCTTCTTTCCAAATGAACTGTATTATAAATTTTTATATAAAAATCTTTACTTTTGGATTCTTGTAATAATATATTAAGAAATATATCTAATATAGTAATTATATATAATAATTCTTTAATAAAGTTTGAATATAGTGAATTCTCTAAATTTTTTAATGAAATTACTTTTGCTTTAATAGTATTTAAAAATAATTCTCATAATATCTTGTAAAATTTTATAATTTTATAATAAACTATCTTATTTATTATTAAAACTAATTCTTTATACTTTATCTATAAGTATAGTTTAGAATTTATAACAAATTAATCATAATTGACATACTTAACTTACTATATTTACTATTTGCTATATTATATTTTTTCTATTTAATGACTAATATAGATTTTTCATATATAACTTGTAAAGTATTTCATATATTTTCATCAAGAGATTATTCAAGATATTATATTTATAAATTATCAGAATTATGTAATAGTACTAACTATACAATTTAGAAAAACTATATTTTATAATAGATAATAATAGAAAGATTCTTTTAAATTTAGTTGATCAGTTAGCAATAAGAATCTGTATTTATTTTCAAAGTCCATTATTAATTATTCAATTCTTTAAAGTTTAATTAATTTTATTTTATTTTATTTTAAATTCTTTTAAATTCTTTTTAGTAAATAACTCTTATCTATTCATCATATATATCCTATTAAACTTTATATAAAATATATAAAGTTTATTACAGATTATATTATTCTATGTATTAAAGATATTATCTAATATGAAAAGAATAATTTTTATAATATATTAATAATCTATAATTATCATTACTTTTATTTGATCCAATTTATCAAATAATTTTAATTCAAAAAAGTGAGAAATTTGATAGAAATAACTAGCAAAGTTGTTTAATAATTCTGTTTCTCTAATTTTCTTTAAAATATCTTAAATAAAGTTTAATTGATATTTAAAAAGATCAAGTTCAATATAATATATATAATCAGATATAGATATTTCATAAATTTTTAAGTTTTTATAATAATTTAATAATTTTAATTTAATTATAATTCAAAATTATTTAAAAATAATTATAGAAAAATTAGTATTCAAATACTTACAAGAACTTTTAGAATGTATTTTTAATATTATATATAAAAAAATTCTTGCTCTGATCTTTATTTATAATTAATTATATATTTTCTGATATTTTAAGATTCATATTCTCTAATATAAGATTTATATTATTAAGATTATTTTGCAGAACTATACAAACATGACATGATATTTTGTATCTTACTAATTTATATGTTACAATCACATCATTAGCTTTAAGTATATTCATAAGAAAGACTAAAATATATACTATAAAAATTACTAGTCATTTCTATACTCTAAAATACAATTTATTAGATTTTTCCACTAGAGAACCAAGTATAATTTTAAAGTATTTGTGATATATTTTGCATTGCAAGCTTTAAAAATCTTTAGTAATTTTTATTATTAAGTCTTGGACTTTAAATAAAAAATTCAAAAAAACTTTAGTTTTTGATTTATTTTGAAGCCAATTTGAGAAGTTACTAAGTATTAAAAATATAAAATGTTCTGATATCTTGCTAAGATTATCAAAAATAGTAATATTCAAATATAGAATGATTAATAATAAATAATATAATGAAGGAAGCATCTTTTTGATCTTATATTATCAAGTATATTTATATTATTCTTTAAATACTTTATTTTAACTTCACTTTTCTAATAATTACTTAATATTTACTAATTTATTAATTTTATTAATGATATTATAGTAATTAAAAACTTACTATCTTTTCATTTTTTAGAATATTCTGTTGATTAAAATTATCTATTATTTCTAATTATTGTAAAAGCATTTGAATAACTTGAAAAATTGAATAATAATAAAGAATAAAAGTAATATTAAAAAAAGTTCTAATAATCTTTTCTTTAAAGTTAATCAAAGATAATTTTATTTGATTAAAATAATCTTTTTTACTTTTTGTAAATTTTAGCGATAGTAATTTCTTCAGATTATTATGCTTATTAAAGAATTTAATTATTTTATTCTTAATCTTATTTGAAATATTATTTTCTATTACTAATTTTATGAAGTTGCAATAAATATTATTAGATCATTATGCTAAGTATTTCAGTTCAATTTTTCTTTTAATGATCTTCAAAATATTATTCAAAGTTGTATCTTGAAGATCTTTAGAATCAAAACTAGTATTAGTATTTACTAATAGTGATTTTTCAAAACTTTCTTCTGAAATCTCTTCAGCAACTTTTATAGATAATGTCACTTTTTTTTTAATATTTAGAGATAATATTATTTTTTTTTAATATTTAGAGATAATATTATTATTTTATTATATTTTACTAATATTATCAGAAGAGATGATCTTGTGATCAATATATTTTACAAATTTGCATTATGCTTTGGTTTTTATATTGGCTAAGATAATTATGATCTTTGTAAGATATGATCTATTGGTTGAGAAATAGTTCTTTTTTCATAATATACTATATTGACATGCTATATTAGTTTACTAAAAGTTATAAAATATCATTTATAAATTTGATAATTATATTTAGTAATTAAATAATAAATTTTTATTAGAAGTTAAGTAAGATTATATTAATTATTATTATTTAAAGAGAAATAAAATTTTGATTTATTTTTAAATATAGAGATCTTTCTAAATATATAATCTCTAGACTTCTTGTGATATATTAAAAAGATTTTTTGTATTTTAAAGATATTATTATTATTAATAAATAAGTTTTTTCTTCATATAATAAATACTAATAATTTATTAAAATTATATAGATAATGACTAGCATTATAATATTAATATAATATTGATAGAGAATAGATAAAGTATGATACAAATTTTTTTTACAGTATGATAAAGTATAGTAGTTATAATAATCTATTACAGCTCTTGATATATATAACAAGAATCGAATATATTACAAATCATATATAGAAAAAATGTGACTGTGCCTAGCATATGTAATCAAACTTTAATATTAGTTTATTTATTAATGCAATATAAAAAAACAAATCTAAAAAAAAAGCTTAATTAGTTCCCTTTCTCTTTTTTTTCAATATAAAATAGAAAAAACCTCACTTAAAAACTAACAAATAACTGTAAGTCAGCTTTGAAAGTGTAGTATTTGTGATATACTAACTTTAGCAAAACTAAGTGGTGTTCCTCTTTCTATAGCATATAAGTATGTTATTCAATTAAAAAAAATGATGAACTTGGACCTATTTCTCATTCTAAATATCCCACAATTTTAACTTCCAAAGATTAACATGTGTTAGGAAGACTTGTCCAAAATGACAGATATTTTACCTGTGAAGAAATTGCCAACAAATTTGATTCTAATATTGAAATATCAGTATGAACAATCAACTGTGAACTTAATAAACTTGGACATCATGCAAAAAAACCAAAAACTGTTTTTTTACTTGTGAAAGAAAAATGCCAATATCATGTTTAATGAGTAATTATCCATATCTGATAAAACTGGAAAAATATCATATTTTCAGATGAAATCACTTTTCAAATATTCTGGAATACTATGAAAGTATTCTATAAAGCTAGGATAAATATTCCATAGAAGGAAGTTCCAAAATATCCAGTGAAAGTTCATGTTTAGGATATATTTTCTATATATAGAACAATTAGCTTCTATATGTTTATATAAAATCTGAATAAGGAGCTTTATCATGAAATCTTAACTAACCATCTCTTTAAAATGCATATAGAATTATAAGAGAATATTGGATCTTTCAGCAAGATAATGACCTGAAGCATTGGGTCATAGAAACAAAAAAATTTCTTTATTGTCAAGTTCCAGAGATTCTTGATTGGTCATTCTATAGTCCTGATTTTAATCTAATAGAAAATCTTTAGGCTATTATTAAAAAGAAGGTTGAGAAACATGTTAGTAAAATAGTTAGAAAAGTAAAAACAATTAGCGTTAAGTATTGGCATGATTTAATTAGGAAGAAGTGGGAGAATATTTCACTTAATATGTGTTTTAATTTAGTAAATTCAATATTAGATCATTTAAATGAAGTTCTTGAAAATAATGGAAAAGAAATAAATTATTAATATATATATATTTATTGTATATAAATATCATATTTGCTTATCTGTAAAGCTGTAAGCTAAATAAATAAAGCTCTTATAATTTATCGTCAAATAATAATTCTTATTATATATATCAAGAGCTATATATAAATAATAAGTTATTTTTTTATTACTTCATTTACTATTATATTTCTTTTTTATTTATTAATACTACTATTATTTTTTAATAATCATATCCAAATATTTTGCAGATTATTAAGATAATCTAAAAAATCTTCTAAAGATGATTTTTCAAAATTAACTGATATAATATCATTCAATATAAAATAACTAGAAATACAGACTTCTGATCAAATAAAAAATCTTTTCAGTTATATATTTATAAAAAGTAGGCAAGATCTTTTTAAAGTTTTTTTACAATTGCAAAAATTATAAGAATTTTCTAATTAAATTTTTTAATCTTACTTTAATAGATCCAAAATCCTGATAATTAACTCTATCTTCTCTTATATCTGCTATTTCATCTTTATAATCTGTTTTTTATTTGCTATTTTATCTATTACTTTACCTATTACTTTATCTACTACTTTATCTACTACTTTATCTATTACTTTACCTACTGCTTTACCTATTGCTTTATCTATTGCTTCATCTTTATCAGATTAGTAAATTAATATCTGCAAAAACTATATAAAGATGTTATAAATAAATATTTTTGCTAATTTCTTTCTATTAAATATAATAGGTGATAAAAGCAAGTATAAAGAAATCATAAATCTTATCATAATTTCTCCTTTTCTACCATTTTATTCTTCTATAAATCAATTTATTTTATATAATTATTTGTCATTTAGTGATAATATAAAAATTAATAATATTAGATATTCTTCATTATTAACTTAATTTTTACTTACTCAAGTATCAAATTATAAAAGATCTTTAATTTATAAAGAATTTAATTATATAATAAATATTTTAAACAAAAAAATCAAGAGTATATATTATTATTATTAATTTTTAGATGATTAAATATAAAAATAAATCAAATTAATTAAAAATTAGTTACTATTGATAAACTATCTGAAATATTTAGAAAGATACTTATTTTTGATTACTTTTAAAATTAAAAATCAATCTGCAAGATCTATTAAAATTCTTTTTTTTATTATTTTATATAGCAAGTATACAAAAAGATAGCTAAAGAATTAATTCTTATAATTCTTTTTTCAATTCTCAAGAAATATTAATAAATATTAGAGAAATATTTTGCAGAAAATGTTAAAGATTATATTAATGATGTAGATTATAATATGTAGATATTTATGTTTATAGAGAAATATATTTATTAAGTTTATTATAAATTATATAAATCTGCAAATTTTTTACTAATTATTTTTATTTGATAATTTTAGATAAGAGTAAAATATTATAGTAAATATAATAATTATACTTCTATTATCTGAAATATTATCTTTTTAATATTTAGTAAAGAGAAGTTATTAAGAGTTAATAATAATACATTTATCATTCATCTTGTTGAATAAAAAAAAAGTAAAAAAACTTAAACTATATATAAAAATCTCTTTTATAATAATAAATTGCTTACAAATATTAGTTATATAATATTTAAGAAATATAAAGAAAAAGTATTATTGATAATATATTACATATTTATTCTAGCTATCTGTATTCTTCTCAGTTTATCAAGTTTAGAAATTAAATATAAAGATAGATTAGAAGCAAGATATATATATGTATTTATAGTAAGTAATGCTTTGAATTTATTTAAAGTTTATTTTAAAAATCATTTATATATTAGATATTTAATGAGCTATAGAAAATAATTAGCTAGTAATATCAAAAATAATAGTAAAAATAGTAAAAAAAGAAATTAAAGAGATAAAGCAAGTGACAAAGAAAAAATACCAAAAGTCATGAGCTAAAAATATAATTAAAGAAGATAATAATGATAAGAAAGATAATAACTATAACAATTTTATAAGTTTTTTTTAATATTCTTTGTAATTTATTTCTTAGAATATGATTAAAGAAGATGATGATGATAAGAAAAATAATAACTATAACAATTTTATAAGTTTTTTTAATCTTCTTTGTAATTTATTTCTTAGAATATGATTAAAAAAGAAGATAATAATAAGAAAGATAATAACTATAATAATTTTATAAGTTTTTTTAATATTCTTTGCAATTTATTTCTTTAAAGTCTTTAAAAAAACTAATTTTTTATTTAAAAGATCACTAACTTGGATTGTAAATTTATATAATATAGTTTTTTTTAAATTTATATTTTATTATTATATATATATACTTTATAATAAAATAAATATTTTTATTATTATTTAATCTATGAATTCTATTATTACTTGAAATTGCTATTGTTATTATTACTTGAAATTGTTACTGCTATTATTACTTGAAATTACTATTACTACTTGAAATTAATATTACAAAGTTTTACATAGAATTTTAAAAAAAATTAAAAAATCTGCATAAATTTATATTTTATTACAGATCTGTATAGATTTTTTAATTTTTTTTTCTTTATCAATTATTACCAGATTTGAAGTTTTACATAGATTTTGAATCTGAAGATCTGCACAAAACTATACTCTCAAAAATTTTTTGATAGTAAAGAATAATTTAGAATCTGACAAAATTAAGACAGATATAATAATTAAATATTGTTTTAAATTATCAAATGCTTTTTATTCAGAATTATTCCAAATATACTCATGATCTTTGTGAAGTAAAATGATAAGTGATAAGATAGTTATAGAAAATTCTTTGATGAATTTCCTATAATAACTAATAAAATTTAAAAATGACTGAAGTTTAGAGATATTTATTGATTGAGACCAGTCATAAATGATAGTAATTTTATATTGATCTATCAAAATTTCTTGATCTAAAATAAAATAATCTAAGTATTTAACATATTATTTTTTGAGTTTATATTTCTTTAATTTAGTATATAATTTATATTTATAAAGTTTAAAAAGAATAATATAAAGATAATTAAGATGTTCTTCTTTAGTATTGCTAAATATAAGAATATCATTAAGATAGATAATAATAAATTTGTTTAAATAGTTATGAAAAATATTATTTATAAGAATTATAAAAGTGATAAGTATATTAAAAAGACTAAATATTAGTACAAGAAATTCATAGTGATCATATTTTCTTTCTTAATTCTAATTTGATAATATTCAAAGTAGAGATCCAATTTAGAAAAGTATTATGCTCTAGCTAAATGATTCATTAATTCATTAACATAAGGTAAAGAATAATAATTTTTAATTATAATTTTATTTAATGCATAATAATTTATATAAAGTCAAAGAGTTTCTTTCTTTTTATATATAAATAAGATAGATACTCCAAATAGTAAAAGACTTTGGACAAATAAAATCTTTGCTAAGTAATTCAGATAATTATTTCTTCAATTTATCTATTTTAATATAAGACAAGTGATATATAGAGTGAGATAGTAATTTAGAATCAGATATCAAATCAATAGCATGATCTATAGCATATTTTTGTGATAGTTTATTAGGAAGTGAATTAGAAAATATTTCAGCAAATTCTTTGATTAGTTGACAAGAAGTTATTACTTCTTGATATATTTCTTTTATTATAGTACAGATTGCAAATAACTCAGTATTAGGTGGAATTTCAGCAAATTGTTGATGAGAGATATAAAGTAAATTGCAACTAGATGCAAGTTTATCTTTATTAGCATTAATCTTGATTACTTTGTTGTCATAGTTAAATATTATGAAATTACTATACTAGTTAATGATGGGATTGGTATAATAAAGTGATAATTTATCAAGTATGAGATCATAGCATTGAATATTGAGAACTTGCACATTAATACCAGATGTACAATAAGTATCTAGCTTTAATTTCTTGATTATTACAGATAAGTTGACTTCCTTTTTATAATCATTAGTAAGTTTCACGGTAGTCAGATTTATATTGTGTATTTGTAGTTGATTATTCTGAACATATGCTTCATCAATAAAGTTTTGTGATGCTTCACTATCAAGTAAAATAATATGAACTATCTTAGTTTATTTATTAGTTTTAATATTTTTATTTAGTTTGGCAATTCTAATTTCTATTAAATTATTGATATACTTTGATTATAAGAAAAACTTTTTATATTTTATCTTTTAATTTAGCATATCTGTATCCAAAATTTCCAAATTATTTATCCTCTTCTCACGGAAATAAGCACCTAATAAATAAGCATTACGCATCTCATGTATAAAGACTGCTTGAAAATAATTACCACCTTTATTTGTTATATTGATTGAGTAATGCTTATTTCTGGAAATTCTATTTTTGAGTCCAAAAAATGATGCTTATTTCCGGGAGAACTCAGTATATATAGATAATATATATTATATAAAATGTATAAAAATACATATGCAAAATATTTTATTAGGTTATTTAAAAATAAATATAAAATTTCTTAAAATTTAAATATTTTTTTATAGAGTTATATGAATATATTAAAGAAATATAATTCTGGTTTTTTTGCATCATACTGTACAAACTTTCTTCGAACTTTCTCGATATATCTAAAAGTTTGCATTGATCGTTTTTATTGAATGTTAGTACAAATGTTCAATATTATTCAGAGAGACCAAAGGCTGACTAAACCTTCCAATGAATTAATAATATTAGGTTTTCCTTCAACAAGTGAATGACTCAAATTTTGTTGACAAATTGATTTAGCAAAACTTTAAACACTTAGTACTAAAATGCTGTCATCCAATTGAATGAAAAATAAGACACGCTTAATCTATCTTGCTGAAAAATCAGAATTGGGGGGGGGGTTACAACATGTACAACATGCAATAGCTATTAAAAACCTAACTTTATTGGAAATAATAGCTAAAATAGTCACTTTGTGATGTTTGTCATCATTTTTCAATCTATATAACGATAAGAGCGAAATATCAGAAATAAAGACGATATGTATGGCATGATAACGATGTTTTGTCGCACGAAGATCAGTTGTAATACATGTATAACGATAGGCACAAATAAATTTTTGCGCTCCTGGCGGCGCTAGATTATTGAGAAATTTGTGTTTAACGAGAAATTCAAAAAATGAAATTAGGGGATGATATACATGTAATTAAAAATTCGCGCGCGTGCAGCACAAAAAAAGTGTATACAATTCCTTTGATGCACTGTAATCACAAAAATAGTTTCTTTGTTTTCTCGTAAATAATCGGTTTTGGAATATTCTTTTTGAAACTGCAGTTATCATTTAGAAACTTAAATACTTCTCTAATGAATGAGAAATTCCTAATTGATTTTTTGTTACAACTAAATATGCATCAAGATAATTATACAAAAAAGTATTGCATTTACGTTTGTAGTTAGTAAGTGAAACTTTCTCAGAAATCTAAACAACAATGCTGGAATTCTGCCTCCGAGATAGTTAATATTGTCAAAATGTATTTATACAGCTATATAGACAGATTTATGAATTCAAACTCAAAAGATTCCGATAAACATAAATTAAAATAATGGACGAGCAAGGATCCAGTAATAATAGTGATGATAACCAAGAAATCCCACTTTTAGGAACTTTTGATGGTATTGGAAATAACTGCAATAACATGATCGGTGTTGGAATATTCTCAAGTCCTGGTTTAGTTTTAAAAGAAATTCAGTCACCTGGGATAGCATTAATTTTATGGGCAGTGGGTGGGATTGCCGCTTTATTTGGTTCACTCACTTACGTCGAGGTATTTATTTTTTTATTTACGTCTAATATCATCTTTTAACATGATAACTTAATTTTTTAATAATAATAGTTAGGAAGTTCTATATCGGATGGGGGTGGAGAAACTGTGTATCTGGAAAAAGCATATCAACGTCCTAAGGCATTATTTAGCTATATCTTTAGTTTTACCATGATTGTGGCAATACGACCAGCCTTTATATCCGCAGTAGCCAATGTTTTTGCACAATATTTCTTATACCTAATCAAGGCTAAAGAACGTTGTGACATTGATTATCTGCATCCTAATAAATATATTGCTGATTGGAATTTTTGGTAAGAATTGACATTATTGTTATCGTTATAGGATTCATCTACTAAATCTAGAAATTCTGTTACATGTATTAGGCAATTACGGCTTTGTTCGTTAGCCACAATATTTATAGTTACATTTTACCACATTCAATCTAACAGATGGGCAAACCATATAAATCAAACGCTCACAATTATAAAGACGTTGACACTGCTTGTGATATCGATTATTGGATTAGCAACAATTCCTCATGTTATTAATGATCCAGATACGAATTGGAAGAATATGTTTCCTAGTAATGCGACAATTAGTGCAAGCTCTTTAACTGCTGCACTTATTGCTATTTTATTTGCGTATGATGGATGGAATAATTTAAATTGTATGTATAAAAAAATCGTTTGTATGCGTTTCACATGTACTCAAATAATAATCTTTTTTATAGATAGTTTGGATGAATTCCGCAATCCTCAAGAAGAATTGAAGAAATCGAATAGTATTAGCGTCTTTATTATTACTATTTTGTGTAGGTATTATTTTATTATGAATGAAATCTTTGTTTAAATCTTCTTAAATTAATTTATGAATCTATAATATAGACCTTGGTGTTAATATTGCATACACGAATGTACCATTATCAAAAATAACTGGCTCTAATGAACCTTCAGAAATCATTGCTGGCCGATTCGCTTTCCAAGTCGGTGGCTTTAAGTTTGCTCGTGCATTGTCCTTTTTCGTCTGTCTATCAGCTTTTGGAGCGGTGGCTGCAGACGTATGGGCCGGATCACGAGTAATTGTAGCCGCTGCTAAAAGAGACTATATTCCTTTCTCGTCATGGTTACGAAGATGGGATCAAAATACAGATTCTCCAATTAATGCATTGGTATAAATTTATTTTCTATTCTCAGACTTTTATTCTCCTTTGATCTCTTAACTAATGAATTCTTAATTTTTAGCTAGCACAAGCGATTTGGTGTGCACTGATCATTATTTTCTATCCATATAATGATCCATTTGCATTTTTTGTTAGTTTGGGCGTGTATTGCATGTGGATATTTTTATTTCTGAGCGCTTTGGGACTACTGGTAAGTTTTATATTATTTGATAGTTGTCAAAACTTTCAATGAGTTCAAGATTCTAATTATCATTTTTACAAATATTTTCAGATTATGCGCTTTACTTATCCTAACCTACATCGTCCGTTCAAAGTGTGGCGCATAATACCCATAGTATTTATTATATTTGCGCTATTCATCATATTTGGATCTTTTGTAAACGACAACACACCACAAGTACATCCAGATCAACCGAACGCTGATCAACAATGTGAAAGTTCTAAAGATATCACATATGCAATATATAAATATTACCTTCCTTATATTGTCGGTTTTGTGGTAATAGGAGTTGGTGGAATTTGTTGGACCCTTCTATACGAGTTAGGTGTTCGGATTGTAATAAGATCAAATACAGCTGGCAGTTCATCACGTAATTCGTCGGATGTTATCCCCGAAGCAGGCGGCTGAATTATCATTAGAATTCACTAATACAAATGATACTTCTGTGTCAAATGGTATCAATCTTTATTTACCTACAAAATTTCTGTAAATTAAAAACATTTACCAATATTGGCACTTAGAAAATGTTCATTTTAAATAGATGATACTATTTTAAAAAATGTGTTTTTTTTAGTAATCTTATAGAATATATTTTATTTTTATATATATTTATATAATGTATATATTTTAATAAATTTTAAAAGTTAATCTTCGAAGCTCAAAATAAGTGATGCCAAAGTTTGGTAGGATACGAGATGAGTAATAAGATGGAGTATTCTAAAACAGATGTTTTGCATTACAATTCTAAGTGTAGTATTTGAATTAAAATAAAAAGCATCACATTGTATTATTCAATTGATTTTAGAAAGATGCGCTGTATCTAAATTATCATCTTTACACGCCCTCTATCTATTTATGACTTAACTGGATAATAAAACTCTATCAAGTCTAAATTTCGTCTCTAAATACATGTACTGTGAGTAGTGTCATAAGGTAAATACTTCACTGCATTTAGAATGATTTTTTTTTAATTTGAAAGCACCGCATATATTATAGGCGGCTATCATTTTATAAAGCATACACGTTGACTAATCGTCTTTTCAAATCGATTTGAATACGATATTTTTTTTATATCTTATGGCAATCTCAAACAAATAAACTTCGATTTTTATTTTAAATTTCATATGACCGGTCATTTGAAAAAAAATTTTGTCAACGAAATAAAAATTATGTTTTTAGAATTAATTACAGTTCATACGGATGTGAATGGTGGTTAGTTGAAGTTTTTTAAAATCATTGCTTATACATCTATCATAAAAATCTAGAAATTCTGTATCTATTTTCAATACACAGCGGCAGCAACATTCTTAGAATTAAATAATTTCACTTAACTTGGGGAATCTGTTCGAATGATAAAGAGCCAAGCTTTAAAAAATGTATATAATTATATATCAAACTCAAATCGAAGATTGAATCCAACTCAAAATATGAGTTCAAGTGATTAACTGATCTTGAAATTAAAACTTTGAGTTAGGAAAAAATAAAAGTTTTGAATAATACTATTAGTAATAGTTCTTAATCTGCATTGACATGTCATGTGCTAATATCGATATGTTGTCCTACTTAGAGGCGTTCTATTATTAATTTTTTGTGTGGTTATCTTTAAAATTGCACTGACTTTTAAAAAAAATGCATCAGGCTTCAGATTTGATTTGTTAAAGTATACTTTCAAATATTTTTCTTGTTGTAACTAGAGAATTCAAGTAAAGTTCCTTTAATATATAATATTAATCATTCATACTATATAGTGGCAATCAAAAATAATGCAGCGCTTGAATTTTTTACAAATTATAATTAGTAAAATATATGTTTTCATTATATACAGGGGATGGAAAGAAATATTGGAGGTTTCACACATTTTTAAATTGATAATATATCATTGGATCATGTGTTTTTTTGATAATTATTTTATAATAAATTATTTACATATAGTAATGATCTATAACCAAAACAAATCTCATCTTTATATGATGCATCCAGGTGTTATAAAGCTATATGCAATTTCCTCTCAAAAAATCATTCTTTAAATTTTATCACATGATGTGCCATGAAAAAGAATTAACAAAAAGTCAGAAAGATGAAATTATTATTGCAAAAAACTTGGTCACACACATATCAAGATCTCTAAGGCTGTAGTTTGTTTTGTAATCCACATGTTAGAAGTATACAAGCTTAAAAAATCATCTAAAAAATGATCAGATCATTCACCAATTCATAACAAATCTGCATGCAACCATCTCAAGACTTCAGTAACCTGAAACAAAAATTCTTGCCATTAAACTCCTTCCCAGATTATACAAAGTATTAGAATCATAATATAAATATCTGAATTATTCTATAAATAAATAAATATCAGAATCTTCTATAAATAAATAAAATTAATTAAAAAAATCTTTCAATATTTCTTTTATCTCTTCCCATGGATGATCTGATTATTTTTTAGATAATCTCTTAAGCTCATGTGCTTCTAACATGTGAATTACAGAATAATATACAGTTTTAAAGATCTCAGTATGTGTGTGATCAAGTTTTTTTGCAATAATAATTTCACTTTTTTGACTTTCTGTTAATTCTTTTTCACAGTATATTATATAATAAATTTAAAGAATAATTTTTTGAGAGAAAATTGCATGTAGCTTTATAACTTCTAAATATGACATATGAAGATGAGATTTGTTTTGATTATAAATTATTATTATATATAAATAATTTATTATAAATAATTGTCAAAAAAAAATACAAGATCCAATAATATAAATCAATTTAAAAATATATGAAATATCCAATATTTTTTTCCACCTCCTATATATGAAAGTTTTTAATTCAATAATAAATATTTTTTATTTTTAGCTCAAAATAAAGCTTAAATTTATTATTTTAATATATATTTTTTCTAATTGCATATAAAATTAATTAAAAATTCAAATTTAAAGTTTGAATTTAAGAGAATTTTAGTTAATTTAAATTTCTATTCTAAATCTGAAAATATTTAAAGATAAATATAAAAATAAAAATATTATTCTAGTTTAGAACTGTATTTTTATTTAATAAAATTAATTTTTTATAACTTTATTAAAACAAACTAAAGTTTATTTTAACTTAGAATATTTTAAATATTATTAAAAATACTCTATAATTAGAATATTTATATAGATTTGTAATGCCAGCTAAACTTTATAATTTGGTTTAAAATTAATATATTATTTAGTTCAAGTAAAATCCAAATTAGACTTGAATTTAAAAAGCATAAATCTTTCTTAATTATATATAAAATGATTCTTTTTCTTTTTATTATTTATTACTGAATTTGTCTTATAATAAGCATGAGTTTTTGAGATATATTTTGAGCTCTAAATCAGTATCATGTTTATTTTCAGAATTATTTTTTTTTGAATGACAAATATACTACCACCAATTTTTTTTAATGTAAATTAGTATAGATTTGTATCAATTCATATTAATTTCTCTTCTAAATGATCAATCCTAATAAAAAATCTTGCAATTCATATACTGTCTTAGAAAAACTTACTATTATTAATTTTATCATGAAAAAAGACATAATGAATGCTATCAGAAAATTTGGTATTAATCATTCAATGGTATTATATTAGATTAAATATAAAGATAAGCTTGTTTTGACAAGTTATAATAATCATAGTATGGGATTAGGTTGAAAAGCTGTCTATCTCACTGCTGAAGAAAGACTTAAAGAATGGATTTTTGAGTTTAGACAAAATGATATCATATTAAATGCTATCATAATTAAGCATCAAATGAAATAACTATTAGAAAATGACTTTAAAGATACCTATTTTAATATATCTAATATTTTTATCATATCCAACTATTAGTTTCATCAATTTCTCAAATATTATGAGCTTTTATTATATCAATAAACAAAAATCTCTCAGAAGCTTCCTGATAATCTTAATGAAAAGCTTATTTCTTTTCAATGATTTATTATTTGTCATCATCAAGTATAAAATTATGATATTGAATAAATTAGTAATATGGATGAGACACCTATTTTTTTGATATAATGAGAAATATTACTATTGAAAAAAAAATAATAAAACTGTAAATATATGAATCACCAGTAATAAAAAAAATTAATTTACTTGCATTCTGACTATTTTGACTAATGATACTAAACTTATACCAATGGTTATATTTAAAGAAAAATATCTTCCCAATAATTTTCCCTTAGGAATTATTATTTAAATGCAAGAAAAGAGGTAAATAGATGAATGAATTATGCAATCATGGATGAAAAAAGTTTGAGAAAAAAGACCAGGTGGACTTATAAAAAAAAATCTTTATTAGTAATGGATTCATTTGAGGTTTATAAGACAGATCCTGTAAAAAAATAATGCAAAGAGCAAAATACTGACTTGGTAATTATTTCTAGAGATCTTACATTAGTTATATAACCTTTAGATATTTGTTTAAATAAATTATTTAAAGATCGACTAAGTGAAAAATGGGAAGAATGGATGATTAGAGGTGAATATAATTTAACAAAAGAAGGGAATTTAAAAAAAATGGATCATAATATTATTTGTAAATGGATTATTGAGGTATGAAATGATATACCAACTGACATGGTTATTAAATCTTTTAAAAAATATGGAATTTCTAATAATTTAGATAGAACAGAGGATGATGATATTATTAATGATTATAATTCAGATATTGAATATGTACCTGAAGTTGTATTACAGAATGATAATTCAGTCACTGATTCTGATACTAATACATAATATATACTTATTTTTGGATGTGCTTATTCTTAAAAATCCTATATTTGAAAACTAAAGGCCATTTGTGCTTATTTTGGAGGTGCTTATTTTGGGGGCAAATACAGTATATCTTTATATTTTTTTATTAATTATAGCAGAATTAAGTATATTTTTAATTATATTATATATTTAATATTATATTATCTGCAAAAAGATTTTTCTAATTATAATCTTAACTATATTATATCTTATATTTTATAAGATATAAAAATATTTTTGTTTAATAATTTTTTGAAATTCTAATTCAAACCTTTACAAAATATTTTTGTTAAATTAATCTGTACTATTAGATAAACTCAATTCATATAAAATTTTTAAATTTAAATATTCTTTTATAGATTTATATTAAAAAGCCTTCCTACAAATGTATATAATTTTTGAGAAATGATCAATTATTAAAGATGTTAAAAAAAATTTTATTCTTATATATTAAAATAAAATTTATAATTGCATAATTTTTTAAAAGAATTGTTCTAACTACAAAGATAGTATTATTTTAATTAAAAAATTTTTGTAATTAAATGGATGAACACTAAATTCGAATAGTGCTATTAATTATTTAATTCCTAGAATTTTCTTAGACAATCTCCGAATTTTTCCAATATATCTAAAAGTTTACACTGAAGCCAGAGAGACCAAAGTTGACCTAAAAGAATTTCCCGTGAATTAATAATCAGTTTATTCAGGTTTTTCTCTTGAATGATGACATGGCAGTCATCCAATAGAAATTAAGACATGCCTATCTTGCTAAACATGCAGCATGCAACAACTATGAGAATAGATTTTGAAACCTAGTTTTATTGGGATTGTTTATAATCTCAGAACAATATATTAGAAATAACGTATGATTATGATATCGTCGCACGAAAAAGATCAAATTGGAATGATGAAATTTGTGTTACCGTTACCGAGAAATTTGAAAAATGAAATTTGGACATGATATACATGTACAATTAAAAATGCGCAACACAAAAAGTGAATACATGTACAATTTCTTTGAGGTATTGTAATCACAAAAATTATTTTCTTTGTTTTCTCATACATTTTGTTTTCAGAATATTCTTTTGAACTGCAGTTATCGATTTTAGAAAATTTATAATTCTTTAATAAATATTGATATGATATATGACAAAAAATTTCATCGAGTTTTTGTTATAATTAAATATATATCGAGACAATTATACCAAAAAGTATTGTCTTTACGCTTGTGGTACGAATTTTGTGCTTGTCACTTTTTCGGAACCTAAACAATGAACGTGGATTTCTGTACTCGAAATAGATGTTGTCAAAATGTATTTATACTTCTTTACAGAACATATTTATGGATTCAACTTCAAAAAGTTTTACGATAAATTAAATAATGACCGATCACGAAAGCATTAGTGGAAGTACCATTGATTCGGCGCCGGAAAGAACCAGACTTTTAGGCACTCTTGCCGGTATTGGAAATAATTGCAATAACATGATTGGCGTTGGAATATTCTCAAGTCCCGGTCTAGTTTTAACAGAAATTCATTCTCCTGGGATAGCATTAATTTTATGGGCAGTGGGTGGAATTGCCTCTTTATTTGGTTCACTTACTTACGTAGAGGTATTTATTTTTTTATTTACATCTAATATCATTTTTTAACAGATATTAATTTTTAATAATAATAGTTAGGAAGCTCTATATCAGATGGGGGCGGAGAAACTGTGTATCTGGAAAAAGCATATCCTCGTCCTAAAGCTTTATTTAGTTATACGTTTAGTTTTACCATGATAGTGGCAATACGACCAGCCTTTATATCCGCTGTCTCAAATATTTTCGCGCAATATCTCTTATATTTAATTAGCGTAAATGAGCGTGAACTGCATCCAAATAAATATATCGTTGATTGGACTTTTTGGTAAAAGATTCAAAAGTAATAGTGATATCGTTATCTTTATAGGGAGTCACATATTGATACTAAACCTAGAAATTCTGTCTTAGGCGATTACGACTTTGTTCGTTAGCCGCAATATTTATAGTTACGTTTTACCACATTCAATCTAACAAATGGGCAAACCATATAAATCAAACGCTCACAATTATAAAGACATTGACACTGCTTGTGATATCGATTATTGGATTAGCAACAATTCCTCGGGTTATTAATGATACAGATACGAATTGGAAGAATATGTTTCCTAGTAATGCGAAAATTAGTGCAAGCTCTTTGACTGCAGCACTTATTCCTATTTTATTTGCATATGACGGATGGAATAATTTAAATTGTAGGTATAAAAATCGTTAGTATGCGTTCTCAATATAGTCGAATATTAAATCTTTTTATCATTATAAGATACTTTGGATGAATTCGTCGATCCTCAAAGGAAACTAAAAAGGTCAAATAGTCTTAGCGTCATTATTGTTACTTTTTTGTGTAGGTATTATTTTAATTTGCAAATAATGCTTTGTTGATATTTTCTTATGAATTTATAATGATTTTTATACATTAGACCTTTGTGCTAATATCGCATATACGAACGTACCATTATCAGAAATAACGAACTCTAATGATCCTTCAGAAATTATTGCTGGCAAATTCGCTTTACAAGTCGGCGGTTTTAATTTAGCTCGTGCATTATCCTTTTTCGTCTGTTTATCAGCTTTTGGAGTATTGGCCGCAAATATATGGGCTGGATCGCGAGTAATTGTAGCCGCTGCTAAAAGAGGATACATTCCTTTCTCATCAAGGTTACGACAATGGAATCGAAATAAAGATACCCCAGATGTTGCATTGGTATAAATATATTTTATTTCCTTTATTTTCTTCAATATTTATCTTTTTTCTTTAATGAGCAGTTTTGTTTTTAGATAACACAAGCAGTTTGGTCTTCATTGATTGTTATCTTTTATCCACATAATGATCCATTTAAATTTTTTGTTAACCTGAGCGAGTATTGCGTGTGGATATTTTTGTGTCTGAGTGCTTTTGGATTATTGGTAAGTGTTTATGTTAATTGGTAGTTCGTTGTGAATATTTTACTTATCATTTTTCAAATATTTTTAGTATATGCGCCATACTCTACCCAACCTAATACGTCCGTTCAAAGTGTGGATCGCGATACCTGTAATATTTATTATATTCGCATTATTTATCATAATTGGGACTTTTGTAAACGATAACGCACAAGCAAATCAGCAATATCCATATTACCTCCCTTATGTTGTCAGTTTTGGGGTAATAGGAGTTGGTGGAATTTGTTGGCATTTTTTATACTCGTTAGGTTATCAGATTAGACTACAGAGAAGAACAGCACCTACTACTGCTACCAGTACACCACATATTTCGATGGAAGATGTGCGAACTCGAACACCTGTATCACCATCAGAAGAAAATAATTCAAATGGTTCCCTTAGTGATTAAAGAAAATTTTATATATTTATATTTATTGTATAGTTTTCATAATAATTAATATCCAAAATTTCTAAAAATTAGCTTTCATGATAATCAATATTTGACAATTTGTAATTAAATTTATCATAACAATTCGCCTATAATACATAATTAATATTAATATAATTAATATTACACTTTACTTTGAAATTATAATTAATACTTGATATTAATGCTTCTCAAATTCTTTTGTTTTTCTCTTTATTTTTCTTTAGCATTATTTATTATTTAGCATCTATTGATACATTTAGAAATCAAACCAACACAAGAGATAGAAAAGCACGTAATTACATATTTGAAATTGATATTAATTAGATCAAGATTCATGCAAACATCAAAGTAATAATATAGAAACTTATCATTAGTAATTCCTGTTAAAGGGGAATACTAAAGCCGGGTAGTGCAATTCGGATCAAGTCAATTCAGATATGATCTGGATTGATTTGATCTGATTTGCAAGTCATTTTCACATGCGCAAGAAAAAAATTTTGTTTATTACAAGGATGTAGTAAATATATTGATTAATATTATTTATTGCAAGGCAGCATTGCTTTTTTTAAGAGAGAAGAGAAAGGAGAAGGAGAAGGAGAAGGAGAAGAGGACTAAGATTATTAAGAATATGTTTTTGATATCAAATACAAGCTATAAGTATTATAATAACTTGCCATTTCTAATATCATATATTCTTTATAAGTATTATAATAATAACACAAGAAATTAATTCTATGCATACTCACCATTTCTAATACTGTATACTTTTTATTTTATTTCTCTATTACATACTCATTCAAACATATACTCAATATTTCTATAATTTTTTATTTGTTTTTTTTCTAGTTCAGTTTATCAACTTTCTTATTCTACTACTTTATATTCATCCATCATTCTTATTTAAATTCCCCAATATTTTTACTTTAATTATGTTACAAGTGATTAATCAAAAATATACAAAGTTATTCAATGTCAATACGTCATTTGAGATTTCAGAAAAAGAATTCCACAAGAACTTTTGACCACTTATTTCTAATATATAGATATGACATAATAGTTAGAAGTGTGTCAATGATAATTTTTGGATTATCTATATCTGTCATCTTGCAAAATATAATGAATTGAATATATACAAAAAAGATATCTCCATAGAAAAATAAAAAAAATAAGTAAGCATGATTCTGGTAAATACAATATAAAAATTAAGATAATACATATTGCTACTTTTCAAATAGTCAAAATTGAGCATTTTAAAAATATGCTGAATCATACATATTCAATCAATAATAATGACAAGATTAAGTAATCTGAGATTATTAAAAAATTAGTAGTTAATGAAACAAGCAAATTATATACTCCACCCATCATTATAGCTATAGTCAAAGAGATCATGAGTAAAGAAGATCTCAATATCATAGTTCAAAATTTACACAGAACTGAAGTTGCAAATATCTAACAAAAGTTATGCAGACTGCTGATGACTCATCTCATTAGCAAATATGATCTAGAAGCTGATATTAAAAATATACTCAATTTTTTAATAAGCAAAAATTATCAAGTTAAATATTTTTCAATATAAAATAATATATATAGATATATATAATATCATGTAAAAATTATCTCAAGATTTTATTTTTGTAAATTTCAAGTAGTTAGAGAAATTGTAACTTTTTGAGTGGCTAATATTTATAGACTCCACACATAATACTAATAAACATTTATGATACCTCTTCATATTATACATTTATAATAATTATAAATATTGAAATATTAATACTTATTTTCTTATAAGTAATAAAGATAGTGATATAATTACTAAAGTGTTAAAGATAATTTATAAACTTGTATCTTATTGACACTCTTAATATATACTTTTTGATCAGAGTAGCGTGAAGATTAATAGCATTATAAATGCTTTTCTAGAAATCATATATGATAAATAAAACTGTAATATAATTCTTTGCATCATATATATAATATATATATGACTACGCAAGATCTACCATCTAGCAATATGCAATTAATTAGTCTTGACTATACATAAATGAATAAGAATTAGCTATAAAAAGATTATTAATAATATTATTACCACTTGTTCTGTATCTGATATTATCAACTATATTAATTAAAATTATATTAGAAATACAGAAAAATGGATATTCTAGATGCAATAGCATTTATCCCTTCTATTACAAGTCACCTTGACTAATCTATTAGAATTCTTCTATAGTAAGCTTAAAAGAATAACAACTAAAGAGTTTGATCTTATAGATATCACACTTGCTTAATAATATTTTTTATTATAATTCTCTACTCACCAAATACTTGCATTAATATTAGAAGCATGCCACAAGATTACTGATCTTGATAGTAAAAGATGATTTGACTCTAAAAAGACTATCTTTAATTTCTATCAGAAATAAATTTCTATAGTCAACCTTAATAATGAGATTCTAAAGGAAGTTTGCAAATTTCTCTACTGTATTCAAAAGCTAATTATAGTTGAGGCTATTATTATAAGTATGAGAATTATAAAAGGAAAGCTACTATCAAATCTAATATCATCAGCATATTCTTGTATATTCTTTTATCACTATCTACTTTCTTGTTGACATATTTTTTATAAACATATTTTTAGTTTTAATAAGTTACTAATGATTGATATTTAGAAGAAATTTCAACAAATATTTATAAAGATTGGATTTGAAGTATATAAGTATCATAAAATAATTAAAATATTTGAGCCTATTCAGACTCAAGTGGAGAGAGAGATAGAGATATGAAGATTACAGATAGATAAGCTTTTAGAAAAGATGTGGGATAAGTATTGAAAAATTAAGAATGAAGGTAATAATAATATTACTAAAGTATTTATTATATATTTGAATAAGTTGTTAAATCTAATTTTTAAAATTACAATATAATAATTTATTATTTTACAAGTCAATTAATTTTATAATTGTATTTATTACTATTATTTTTTATAAAAAAATAAATATGCTTTATTCTGATTATTATGAGCTTTATTCTTAATTATTAATCAATCAATATTATGATTATCTATTGATCAAAATTATTCAATTAATTATTACTTATCATATATATATTTTATATATTGCTTATCATATGTATTTTTCACATGATTTGAATTTGGATTGAATCCAAAATCACATAATACTATTCAGCTTTAGTGGACTCTCTATTAAAGATCTATATATATATATAAAGATAAGTTCTTGGCCTCTCAACAAGAATAGAACAACAAAAATTAAAAATAAAGATATTAACTTGTGAAATATCTTTTGCTTATAAATATTCTATTGTTCTTACTTATCTTTAATCTTGCATACAAATAGTTTTTATTACTTTTCTATCTAATATAAAAGAATACCACTCTAAATAAGTCATATTTATCTTTATATTTCATTTTATAAATTCAATTTGAATTTATTTTGTATCTTGTTTAATTTTTTTTTAGTATCTTGTTAAATTTACTTATTACCTTATTTTGATTATTTTTTTGTTAGCTAAATCAATAAGTCCAACTATTTTTATATTTTATTAGTAGTAAGCAGTAACTATACCTAGCTCATTGATTATTTGCTAAAATTTTTACTATTCCATATAGTAGCCTTCATAAAGATTATCACAATTAGAGACTTTCTACTCTTGTAAATTATTTAATAATTCACTCTTCATCATTGTATTATATTTTATTTTCTTTAGATCTAATATTTTTAGGAAGTAATATAATAATTATTGAGCACTTCTCTAGGAGATAGATTACTTCTGACAAGTGCTAAACATGTAATTAGTATATAGAATAATAAAGTTAAAAATAATTCACAATATTATTGATATAATGATATACTTATATTTTCTATATTTTATAATAAATAAGAGTAAATTTATTTGTGATATTGCATTTTATTACAGGTTACATATTTCTTTAAGAGATAAATCTAATACAAAAAATCCAAAATAAATTTTTGAAAAATATTTTGAAATCATAAAAATATTTCTTGTAAAATTTTACTATATATTTCATATAAACAATAATAATCTTAATTCTAATCTTAATTTAACTTTAATTATAATATTCATATCTTGTGATTCAATTAGTTTATCCTTAAGAGATTATATTATAATATGTAACAACATTTTTCAATAGATATTAGATAAAGAAATCTTAAATAATCACTATTACTTTTATTATTCTTTTTCTTTTATTATTTTTTATATAAGGAATAATCTTTTTTTTATTTTTATTTCCCTTTATTTATTAATTACCTTTAGTTTTATAAATAGAAACTATTACTAACTATGCAAATATTATTATAGCTATTCAGATAAAGATATACTCTTATATATAATATTAATATCATCTTTTAAAGTTAACTTTTTTTATTTTATCATTCTATTCTGAAAAAAATTCTTGATGCTATATTACTAATAAGCTAATAGATATTAATTCCTTCTTGTAATAAAAGACATAGCTATCAAGTCTTCAAATTGGCAGAAAATATCTAAAGATAGCATGTAGTATTTTAGTGATTAGAAGTAAATTCCCATTGACTTTTAATTTTATATTATTATTTAATTTTTTATTAATACTCTTATTATTTGGAAATAGACTTGATGTTAAATTGGTTAAGACTAGTACTCTAGCCATAATAAAAAAGTATTTATCATGTGATTTTCTGACTAATATCCAGCACTCAGCTATATTATTTTATTATGACTGATGCTGAAGTAATGACATACTTTACAAATCTTTAATTAGCCAAGTTAAAAAAATAATAGCTTTATTATTAGCTTTACTATAATACTATAATATACTAAATAACTTTAATTTTCTTTTTTTTCTAGAATTAATATAATCAAAATATGAGTTTTTTTTCTTTTAATTTTTCAGTTTCTTATTAATTATGAACTTGTAATATCTTCTGACACTTATTAACTACTTTTACTACTAATTTTAATAAGCTATCAAAGATATTTACAAAGTAATTATTATTTATTTCTCATTTATATAAGATAAATACAGTTTTCATAGTTTTTTATAAGAAGTAATCTTTTCTTATCTTTTATTAATTATATTATATCTTATAATTATTAATAAGTTAATAATACTCAAGTTCTCTTCTTCAATAAAATTAATTATTAATGCATCTTATAAGTTATCATTTTCTTTATCAAGATTATTTATTTTATATTGAAATTAGAGATTATTTACTAAATTGATCACTAATACTTTATCTTTTCCAAAAGTAAGTAAAGAATAATTATGTTAACATATTCTTTTAAAAAGATAGGCTGAAAATAGATAATACTTTTCTTTATAACAAGATGCTTATAGATAAGATAATAGTTGCAAAGATATGCTAAACAAGAATATATCCAGCTATTTATATTAATATGATAAGTTTTATCTATATTAGACTGGATTTTTATGATTGTCACTTTTCTCTAATCAATTTTAAAACTATTTCATTATGATAAAAATATCTGATTTTTTTTAAATTAATTTATTTTGAGATTAAAATTGGATATCAATTATTCTATAAAGATCTAAATAAGATGATCCAGATGTGATTAAACTTTCTTTTATAATAAGATTGATTATTAATATATCTTATAAGTTATCATTTTCTTTATCAAGATTATTTATTCTATATTGAAATTAGAAATTATTTATTAAATTAATTATTAATACTTTATCTTTTTCAAAAGTAAGTAAAGAATAATTATATTAATATATTATTTCTGAAAAGATAAACTAAAAATAAATATTATTCTTTTTTATAACAAGATACTTACAGATAAGATAATAATTGTAAAGATATGCTAAACAAGAATATATCCAGTTATTTATATTAATATAATATGTTTTATCTATATTAGACTAGATTTTTATAATTATCACTTTTCTTTAATTGATTTTAAAATCATCTCATCATAATAGAAATATTTAATTTTCTTTAAATTAATTTATTTTGAGATTAAAATTAGATATTAATTATTCTACAAGAATTTAAGTAAGATAATTCAGATATAATTAATTATAATTATATTTATAATTATATTTAAGAACCTATTAATAACTTTCTATAATCATGATAATTCATGCTAATAATATAATATTTGAATATACTAACTGAGAAAAATGCTTCCAGTCTTTTTTATTATACCAGTTTATTCATAGATATTTTCATAATTTAATAAGATTATAGCTATAATAAAACTAGTAAATTTCTTTCACATAGCTTTAATAGATTTTAGCAAAGCTTCAAAAAATATTCTTGACTATTGATATAAGTAAATACATATTCATGTATCTTTTTACTATATTCAAGAGTTCTTTGATAGAATCTTCTAGATATAAATTTCCAATATTTTAATATGATATTTAAAAAGAATTAATAAAATCAAACTATTTGTAAATTTCTAAAGCTTTTACTGTAAGATTATTTTATTAATGGTTATAAACAAGATAAAATATGATATAAATAGTTTTAATTTTATAACTTATAATTGTTTTTATTATTTAAAAATATTTAAATTTAAGACAAAAGTACAGAATAGAGAGATCTTATTTATAAAAAAAATAAATACAAAATATAAATAAATTAATAATGAATTTTTAATTTAAATTACATATAGTTGAACAGAATTAATTAACTTAATTCATATCTTTAAAAAGTATCTAATCATAATCCAATAAGTAATAATAATTATAAATATAATAAATTAAATATAAATAATAATAAAGAAAGAATAAATAAAATTATAAAG
>CAJVPS010000362.1:0-26420 GCA_910591765.1 Ambispora leptoticha
AATTGACATACTTAATTGACCACCCCAATCACCTGATCTTAACCTAGCACTTATGGGATATGGTCAACTGCCATCTACATTGTCTTCCGGGTACAATTTTGAGTAAGGAGAATCTGTGGGAGCGAGTTCAGGATGTGTAGAACGATATTGACATCGAGACATGCACCTGTCTCATCAAGTCAATGCCAAAAAAAATATTGGATGTAATAAAGGCCCGCGGTGGATATATGAGAAGTTTATGCTAAAATATGATAGTTAGTTTTTAAGAAAAATTTTAAAAAACCAATTTTTATTACATTGATGTACATAAGCAATTTATATTGTGTCCAAAAAGAACAAATATAATCAACACTAAAATTGAATATAATTTTAATTTAAAAAAATTAAATTATTAATACAAATAATAATAAATTTATAATTATAAAATTGTGGCATTGTATTATTTAATCATATCAATCATGATTCAATCTTTTTTAAATTTGAAAGAGATATGATGATTTAAAAATTTTAATCATTATTTTTGATTGCCACTGTAAGTCTTTATAACTAATAAATTGAATAAAGATAGCTATAAGGTTTGGTTCGATAATTAAATTAATCTCATGAATTAATTAGAATTATTCGCATCCAATCGTTATATTGATATAATGCAAATTTAAAGATTATAGTAGTTTTTCTAAAAATTCGAAAGTTACGAATTATAGTAATAAAAGGCGGAATGATTTACGCAAAGATTTCCCGCGTTAATCTTTCACGGAGATTGTGCAAGGACAAGGTAATATAATTTTTAATTTCAAAGGTAATAATAGCTAATTACTAAAAAAAATATGACTTTACTTCAAATAACACATATAACTAAAAATTTACTAATAAGATTCAAATAATATTTCTATCCAGACCACAAAATATGTTCATTCCAAAGCAATAAATAAATAACAAAATCAAAATCAAAGAGTTAAACACTTTGTATGGCCAAAGCAGTAACGCCTTTGATTTCGCCAAGCATGAAGGAAATAAAGCTATCAATTTTGTTAAGACACAAAAGAATAAAAGCCGAAGCGCTGTTAGATAAGAGTTAAAAAATAATTTATTTTTCTTCAAATTAGTGTTCGAAGCTATTTGGCGGCTGGCTGGAGGCTCAGACAACTTGAGAATTTTAACAGCTTGCCGGCCCGATAATTATAGATACGACTGTCCGAAGCTGAGCCGTGGCTAGCTGCCTAGCCGTCGTGAAATTACAAATGACTGGTTCAGTTTGAAAAGAGTCACAACTGTGCACGGGAACGGGCATGTGAAGCGAAGGAATTTTGTAATATACACGGAGAAAAGTAAACAAACGCGATTGTTAGACGAATTTGGAATTCTTTCTATTGATTCCAATTTAGCATCGTTATAAACTCTTTGCAATAAACGAAATGACTAAAAATCCGGAAAGAAAAAACAAACCGAAACTATCAAAAATTGAAAGGCAAAGTAAAAAGTAAAAAATAACTGAAACACAAATTGCATTCAGGATGATGTCCGTTCAGGGTTTCGTTTATTCGTGATGCTGTCAATTCAGAATTTCGTCTTGCAGGTCTTAAGAACTGTGTTAAATATCACTGATATTTTTATATAAATAAATTATTCTTATTGAAAATTAATTTTTTCATAAAAGCCATTTGACCAAGCCGGCTTTTGACTTTAAAAATAGGTACTAAGACGGCTTGACAGTAAATTATGGCTGGACAAGCTGGCTAGAGAAAAGAGAGCAGCTTCGAACACTACTTCAAACCGCACTATCTATTTTACAGATCATGAATTACTACAAGAATTCGTACAAAGTATGAATTTTGTAAGAATCTTGATAAAAGTGGCATAGCTATGTATCGAAAAGAATAGTCAAGAGTTAATTGTCAATATAAAGTAGAATTAGTATTAAAAGAATTATTACGTACAATACAAATGTGAATTCAGTAGTACATGTGATAATGTCTATGGATAAGAGAATAACGTACGATACAAATGTTTACGAGTTTCTACTGACAATCACATTCGTAGAACGCAAAGAATGTTTGTAAGGAATTTGTATTATTGGGGGAAGGAAGTGATGATGTTGATACCAGAAAGAAAAAAAATTTTGTGAGGCGACATCAGTGTTGATGATGTTAAAAAGTAGGAATTTTGGTTGGTTAAGGTAATTTAAGGTTTTTCGTAACACATTACTGATTAAGGATACAAGTAATAACGATAAGATCGTCTTGCATCATCATCGTTATAGAATTTCGACATGTTTAAGAACTCATTCATCGTACACATTACCATATCAATACTCATTGTATAGTCTATTTCTTATTACCATATCAGTATTCATTGTACATGTAACATGTACATGTATAATGGATGCATGTGGAAAATATACATTATTAACGTTTATGACATACATGAACCACCACCATAGTTAGAATACTTCATCAATCAAAAACACGTGTTTCTCTGGGAAGTCGAAATTGTAGGATGAAGTGATATTGTTAATATGGTTAATGACATGTAATGCAATGTGTGGTAATATACAATTACCGTCATAAAGAACGAAAATCTTTTTTGCTGTGGACCTCACTCATTCAGATTGTGGTTTTACAGGTTATGTACAAGTTATATATATACCATTGATTGTTTTCTTTCACGTCATTCTACTAATTTGATTTAAACTCCTTGAATTTCAAATTTTCAAATTCGATCATATATAAATATGCAATTGATTTAAACTCCTTGAATTTCAAATTTTCAAATTCGATCATATATAAATATGCAATGCGTATTTTTCATTAAGTGAATCAGCTTTAATCTCTTAAGTAAAAATTTTTCAGAATATTAATGTTGCCCTGAAATTTATGCGAATTGGATTTTAAAACAAAAAAAGATGACATTCAAGGCGAGTCTATCTTTTTCAAGTAAGTATCAGTTATTGGACGTCCAGAATGAGAAATAGGTCGAGTCTATCTTTTTTAATTAGACGTTCACTTATATGCCAAAGAGAGGGAGTCGGATTACGGATTAGATGGTATACTCGATGAAGATGTGATAGGCGAAGAAATAAATAGGCTTGGATTTACAATTTCAATATAAAGAAAAGTGGTGAAGCTTAGGTGATACCGAAGTAATAGACTTCCAAATTCGCAAAAATCCTTCATTTGATCTGGTGCTGGGACAAGACTAGAGATGGGCAAATGCGCGTGATGGAAGCTTTAAAGCTGGACGCATTTTTTTGACCTAATTCTTTAATGGTTCCATTTCAGAAAGTGATAATTGTAATCCACATCTGAAAATAGCTTCTGCAAATGCTTTTTCATTTTCCTCTTGCTCAGAATGTGAAATTCTATCAACAAAATTATTTGATATTGCCATTTCATATATTTTGTACATTTTGTAGTTGTTGATTATTAATAAGATTAATTGCATTTGTTGGACTAGTAATTGTATTGATATTTGAACTAATTGCATTAGTAGAATCAGTATTTGATATTGTATTGATATTTAATTGTGTGTTTCCTGTAGACGAATTGGCATTGAATGAACTTGTATTAGCAATTTCTGGATTTTCAAAGCTCATACCAAAAAATGATCATTTAACTTCAATTGAGGCATTTGGACATACGCGCATATAGAAAACTTCGAGAAGCCATAATGATAAAATATGTACAACAATAAAGATGCAGATATTATATACGTATGTTCTATATAAATGCGTTGGTTTATCATTAATTATTGAGCACAAAATGCCTTAATTGGTGATGATTTATGAACTTAACCATATGCATAATTTGTATGGGCATTTACGATATCGGTTAGGCACATCTCTAGTCCGGATGAACAGAATTTGGGCAACTAGATTCCTGAATTATTGAAAGTAATATTAATTTTATTTAATAATTAAGTGATTAATTTTAGAGAAAAGCGAAGATATTGCAATTGATGACGATTTTTTCGTTATTTATATAATATTTCAGAGAAAGTCTAAATGTAAACATTAAAGCATCACTAGTATCTTTTTATTTTTGAAAAACAGCTTGACGCCGATGCAGAAACGTTACTTTTTGTAATTTCTAGCAAAGCACTGCATAGACTACCTCGTATTCTAACATTAATAACTTACGTTTAATACTAAAATTTAGTAAGATTTTCTTTCTGTCAAACTAATAAAGGTCTGGTAATTTTAAGTGACTTCGAACAGTAGACAATCTTTCTATATATATCGCGAATTATATCAGATAACAAAAGTAAAGAAACTTTAGATTGCACGTATTGGGATGTGCGATAGCATATAAACGCATGCGATCACTTTCTCGGAAATTTGAATAAATCATTTATTTATTTTAACGATAATACTACATGTACAGAAGTATCGCCCGATTTACGTGTGTAATCATTTTTTTAAAAAATACATTTATCAAGCTTTCTCCCTTTTTTGATAATAAACATCACTTTTGCCACTTTGTCAACACTATAATTTCGTTAGGTTAAAAAATCCATCTATACGCAGCTTAAAGAAATTGAAAGGGGAAAATTTTGGCGTACATGAACACCACAAATGCCGCTCAAATCACAAAAATACTCGGACGCGATCCTACAACTGTACGCCGCTTTCTAGACAAATATAAACGAACCAGAAAAGTGAAAACTTACCAACGTTCAGGAAGATCACCAGCCTTAAACAATCACGAAAAGGAATTACTTATACGTGAAGCTAGCGAAAAATGAAATGCATCACTACGCGAAATAGTCAACAATTTAGGCCTCACTTGTAGTTTATCAACCGTCGCAAATGTATTGCATAACTCCGGACTTAACTCACGTATCGCAGCAAAGAAACCCTATATCTCAGAAACACATGCATATGCTCGTATTAAATGGTGTGAAGAAAATAAAAATAAATCAGCTTATGATTGGTCGAAAATAATTTTGTCTGATGAAACCAGTGTGGAAATTGGAAAGCAGTCACGGCAGCCAAGAGTTTGGCGGCATCCTGGAGAAAGTCTAACGTTAATGTTTGACGTCTACCTTTAAAAATGGATGAAAATCTGTAATGGGTTTGGAGATATTTCGCGGAAGGACCATTAATTTTTTGTGATGGATATAAAAAAATGGCGAAAACATAACTGCAAATACTTACCTCGAAATCTCAAAAACTCAATTACTTCCATTTCCATAACGCAATTAGGGAATTAACTGGAAGTTACGCAATCTTTCAACATGACAATGCGCCGATACATACTGCGGGAAAAATCAAATGAAAATAAAAATCGTGATCATTAATTGGCCGGCGAATTCCCCAGACCTGAATCCAATAGAGAACATTTGGAAGATATTAAAGGACCATATTCAAAAAAATGAGAAACTTTCCGACGACTGTGGACGAACTTAAGATTGCATTGAAGATGGAGTAGGAAAACTTGGTGTGGTCATTTTAGAACGGGTTACTGCATCAATGCCATGAAGATTAATGCATTATTGGAGTCAAATGGAGGGCTAATTAAATATTAAATAAATTTATTTTTTATTTTGTGTATAAATTGACGAAAATCAAATAAATCGAAAAATAATCTAAATTTTTATTTTTAATTTTGCATCGGCGATACTTTCTGTGGGTACTGTACATGTATATCAATATGTATCCACTTAAATTATTTATAATCTGATCTGAAGATCATTCACTTGTACGTCGTGACTTTCATTCATCTTTGTTAATGAATAATACTCCTCAAATTAGCAAAAAAAACTAAGAAAGTTGTTGATGTACTTCCTTATATAAGTCCAGAGGTGCTAACTGAAAATCATACTCAAGCTGCAGGTATTTAGAGTCTTGCAATAGCTATATACGAAATTGTAACAGTCAGAAAACCATTTGGTGAATTAATTCATGGTACAGATTTCGTATTGGACATAGCCGTCAAAGGAGAACAAATACAATACCAAATAATGTTCCGAGTGATAAAATTTATTTTGGAAACTTTGGGATCCTATTCCAGAAAACAGACCAACTGATAAAGATCCTGACTTCTTTATCTAGTCTATCTATGTTATTGAAGTTACACTTCAAATAATATAAATCTGGAATTAAAACCGAATACTTTGCATTTTCAGTGCTAAAGTTCTTTAGAATGTCCTAAAGCAGAAGAAATCAAGTGTTTCTTTAAACTAGAAAAGCAAATTTAGTTAAACTTGACCAGAATATGAAATTGACCAAATATTCGAATATGATTTCAGAAAGATAAATTTTATTTTAAATAGTAACATATTAAAAGTGGTTTTAGCAAAATATCCAAAATAAATTTTAAGGTTAAGATTATTGAATTGAAAATATTTTTTACTTATTGCTTAGAGATGGACATTTATGCTGAATCTGTTAATGTCCATTTTTGAAAAAAATTACTGAATTTTTTGATGAATAAATACAAAAATGGCGGGACGAAAAGTTTAAAGCTCGATTCCATCAAAATTATTAAATATGAAGAAATCAAAACGAAAAAAACTTTCAGAAGATAGTTTACGAATTGTGACTACTAAAGTTGGTACATGTATACATAAGCGTATAGTTGATCGGATGATCTATCACTTAAAATTAATGAAGTGTTATGCACTCCCTGAGAATTAGCGAAATCAAAGGTGAGTACATCAAAATAAGAGTGAGAAAAAACTGAATATTTACTATTGAAGAGTTTCTTTAACATTCTAATGGTGACTTGTACGTAAATCAACCTTGTTATTGAATTAATATCAAAGGATGTGTAGGAGGTTTCTGATAATCAGCAACAAAAAATTTTACAACTATATCAAAGGATTCTAAGAAAGTTTCTGGTAGCCAGCAACAAGATAACGCGTTTTATTGATATTGGAAGCAACAATTCAGCTAACCAAAAATTACAGTGTGCAAAATTGAAGGTGAGATTTAGTTTCTGTTAACATAACAAAAACCAAATTCGGAGTATGGATTATTTTGAGTGAAGTACCTTCACACTTTTATGAAAAAAGGTATATTCACAAATAAAAGAATTATAGTAGGAAACTTAATTTGTTTATTTGATCAGAGCATATCATTCAAAGGTCAATATCTTGCCTTTTATACAAATAGAGCTTTTTGAATATTAATTCAATCAAAAATCTATAATGACAAGTTGATAGATTTGCAGCATTTTTCTAATACAATTTTGGGCAAAGATGATTTATAGGAAAAAATGAGAAATTAATATTGAATCTTGCATTGTTTTATTTGAAAACTACTAGTTCTATCTATGCTATCAAATAAAGGAGTAACTTTACACTACTTGGACAATAGATAAAGTTAATATAAACGATAAGAATAAGAAAGTATTGGAGAGAACAAGATATGAATCTCAGGAAATATCGATACAAAATGTTAGACGTTATCAGAAATGTAAGTTTCTTAAGAAATTAATTGAACATCGAAAGCTATAATATATAATAAACAAAATTAATAAGGCATAAATAAACTTAATAAACGGTGTTAGCATTAATCCAAAAAATATTTGTGTTGCAAAATTACGGAGGAAATTTTGGACTCACAAATCACAAGTTTATGACGGTACGATATCGATGTCAGGTGTTTAATTGTTAAACGTAAATTATTAAATTATTGCAGTCGCAGTCATTACTATAATTACAAATGTTTTCAAACGTTAAATTGATATTAATTATTATGTTTAATGAAGGTCACGAAACACTAATTTTTACAAAAAAATGGTAGTGATAGTTCATTTAAGGAAGTTACCACGGCAACAATAGTCGTTGAAGATCTAATTATTATAAATATAATTTTTTTATAATTATTACCATATCATTCCGAAATTAAACACACACATTTTGTATAGAACTAAAAATAAGCACTCCTAAAAAATTAATTTTAAATTCGCGCTTTAGTAATTTAATTAAATGGGTCTCTCGAGATTTGGGATGCTGATCACTCGATCTCGTTTGTCGGTTTATGAATTTAATATATTATTATTATTATTTCTCATTTTCGTTATTCAAGATTTAACGTCCGGATGATCATGGGCAAGTAATCTACAAATTTTCCGGCAACAATTAAGAAACTTAATGTTAACGTTTAATGGTAACATGTACATGTATTACACATGTTGCTTTGTATATGTACATGTATTGTCCAGAGATGAATAATGCATCATCAATCATTTGTTTACGGAAGACATATACAAGTAATTGACCAATTAAGTTATTTTACTAACTTTATTAAGTTAATCACCTGCCATTATCAGCCTAATTAGTTGCTCATATGTGAAGGTATTTTATAAACAAAGTCTCTGCCCCAAACATTAAGCAATAGTTGGAGACTAATAAAAGAAGCATCGTTCGTCTTTCTTTTGAACATAGATGGCAGACAATAAAATAATAATACATGTAGAATCAAAAAATAAAATCGAAGAGTTTATTCAATCGACATCTGGAATTGAGAGAATATCTTTCGAAAAGATTACTAATATTGAAAAAATTGGCGAGGGGGGTTTTGGAGAAGTGTACAAAGGTGTTTGGAATAATGAAACAGTTGCATTGAAGTCAGCAAAGACAATAAAAGAATTATTGCATGAGGTAATTAAAGATAGTATCTGTAATTTGAATTTGAACAATAAGTACATGTATGCGAAATTCCTATTTACGTAGTTCGTTATACTAATATTTTATGTAATAATAATCAAATAAAGGCTAAATTAACCTATAAATTTGAAATAAGATGGTAAAAGACTTAACTAAGGATATTATTTTATTCAATACTATTAATTACTTAACTTTTGATTAGTCACGATTCTAAACGTAAGAAATCAGCGATTTTAATTCGTAATTTCATTTAAACTTTACTTGATATTGATTAACTTTATCTATTATTATATCCTTTATATAGATGGTAATAAAAAAACGATCTTATTTACATTTTTCATTTTAATTTTATTTAATATTTTATTTAATATTAATTTATTAAATAACTCATTATAATATCCTTTATTTAGAGAGTAAGAATCAACGATCCTATTTTGCATCTTTCATTTTAATTTTCTTTGATATCAATAATTTATTTTAACTGATTCATTATTTTATCTTTTATTTAGAACGTAAGAAATCAACGATCTTATTTTGCATTTTTTATTATGATTTCTTTTTGATATTAACAATTTATTTTAAATAATCCAATATTCTATTATTTAGTTGGTAAGAAATCAATGATCTTATTTGCATCTTTCATTTTAATTTTCTTTGATATTAATAATTTATTTTAACTAATACATTTTCCTATCTTTTATTTAGGATGTAAGAAATCAACGATCTTATTTTGCATCTTTCATTATAATTTTTTTTGATATTAATAATTTGGTTCAACTAATCCATTATTCTATCTTTTATTTAGTTGGTAAGAAATCAACGAGTTTATTTTGCATCTCTCATTATAATATTATTTGATATTAATAAATTAATCCATTATTCCATCTTTATTTAGTTGGTAAGAAATCAACGATCTTATTTTGCGTCTTTATAATTTTCTTTGCTATTAATAATTTATTTTAACTAATTCATTATTCTATCTTTTTATTTGGAACGTAAGAATCAACGATCTTATTTTACATCTTTCTTTGTAATTTTCTTTGATATTAATAATTTATTTTAAATAATCCATTATTCTATCTTTTATTTAGAATGTAAGAAATCAACGATTTTATTTTGCATCTTCATTTTAATTTTCTTCTTGATATTAATAATTTATTTAACAATTCTTTATTCTATCCTTTATTTAGTTCGTAAGAAATTAAAGATCTTATTTTACATTTTCATTTGAATTTCTTTGATATTAATAATTTATTTAACTAATCCTTTTTCCTATCTTTTATTTAGGGCGTAAGAAATCAACGATCTTATTTTGCATCTTTCATTTTAATTTTTCTTTGATATTAATAATTAATTTTAACTAATCCATTATTCTATCTTTTATTTTAGTTGGTAAGAAATCAATGACCTTATTTTGCATCTTTCATTTTAATTTTCTTTGATATTAATAATTTATTTTATCAAATCCATTTTTCTATCTTTATTTAGGATGTAATATATCAACAATCTTATTTTGCATCTTGCATTATGGTCTTAATGATTTATTTAACTAATCCATTATTCTATCTTTTATTTAGTTGGTAAGAAATTAACGATCTTATTTTGCATCTTTCTTAACTAATCCATTATTCTATCTTTTATTTAGAACGTAAGAAATCAATGGTCTTATTTTACATCTTTCTTTATAATTTATTTTAACTAATCCATTATTCCATCTTTTATTTAGTTGGTAAGAAATCAACGATCTTATTTTGCATCTTTCTTTATAATTTTCTTTGATGTTTGATATTAATAATTTATTTTAAATAATCCATTATTCTATCTTTTATTTAGGACGTAAGAGACCAATGATTTTATTTTGCATCTTTCATTTTAATTTCCTTTGATATTGATAATTTATTTAACTAATCCTTTATTTTATCTTTTATTTAGAACGTAAGAAATCAACGATCTTATTTTACATCTTTCATTTTAATTTTCTTTTTGATATTAACAATTTATTTAACTAATCCTTTATTTTATCTTTTATTTAGAACGTAAGAAATCAATGATCTTATTTTAAATTTTCATTTTCATTATTCTATTCTTTATTTAGTTCGTAAGAAATCAAAGATTTTATTTTATATTCATTTGAATTTTCTTTAATATTAATAATTTATTTTAACTAATCCACTTTTCTATCTCTTGTTTAGAACGTAAGAAATCAACGATCTTATTTGCATCTTTCATTTTAATTTTCTTTGATATTAATAATTCATTTTAACTAATCCATTATTCTATCTTTTATTTAGAACGTAAGAATCAACGATCTTATTTTGCATCTTTCATTATAATTTTCTTTGATATTAATAATTTATTTAACTAATCCATTATTCTATCTTTTATTTAGTTCGTAAGAAATCAACAATCTTATTTTACATCTTTCATTTTAATTTTCTTTTTCTTTGATATTAATAATTTATTTAACTAATGACGTAAGAAATCAACGATCTTATTTTGCATCTTTCTTTATAATTTTCTTTGATATTGATAATTTATTTAAACTAATCTATTATTCTATCTTTTATTTAGAACGTAAGTAATCAATGATCTTGTTTTACATCTTTCATTATAATTTTCTTTTTGATATCAACAATTTATTTAACTAATCCTTTATTTTATCTTTTATTTAGAACGTAAGTAATCAACAATCTTGTTTTACATCTTTCATTATAATTTTTCTTTTTGATATTAACAATTTATTTAACTAATTCATTATTTTATCCTTTACTTAGCTTGTAAGAAATCAACGATCTTATTTTACATTTTCATTTTAATTTTATTTTAATAATAATTTATTTAACTAATTCATTATTCTATCCTTTATTTAGTTCGTAAGAAATTAAATATTTTATTTTACATTTTCATTTGAATTTCTTTGATATTAATAATTTATTTAACTAATCCATTATTCTATCGTTTATTTAGGATGTAAGAAATCAACGATCTTATTTTGCATTTTCATTTAAATTTTATTGATATTAATTTATTTAACAAATTCATTATTTATCCTTATTTAGTTAGTAAGAATTCAACAATTTTATTTTTATTTTTTTTGTTTTAATTTGTTTAACAGATTCATTATTCTATCCTTTTTTTTATTTAGAGAGTAAAGAATCTACGAATTTTTTTCTCATTTCATCTAAGTTTATTTGATATTAATTATTAAACTAATCTATTATTCTATCCTTTATTTAGAGAGTAAGAAAACAACGAATTTATTTTACATTTTCATTTTATTTTATTTGATTTTATTTAATTTATTCACTATTCTATCCATTATTTAGAGAGTAAGAAATCAACGACATATTCTTTTCATTTTATTTGATATTTATTTAATTAATCCATTATTCTATCTTTTATTTAGGTGGTAAGAAATCAACGATTTTATTTTCCTTTTTAGGTAGAAAATTCACTATTTTAATTTATTTTAGATTTATTCTATTTTATTTACTGTTTTATACTTTTTATTAGATATCAGTTTAATACAATTTCTTACCAATTTTCTGATAATGAAGATAATAGGTAAGAAATAAATTGGGTTTTTTTTCTTTTTATTTATATTTAAGTATCCTTCTATTTTCGGTTACATATAGGGGTCGATATTATAGAGTCTATGGAATAACATGCGATCCTTCAAATAGAAAATACTTTTTAGTTATCACTTATGCTAGCCTTGGTGATCTGCGACATTCTTTGCGAGAGCAATTCACCAAAATAACATGGAAGGATCGTATACAAGTGCTATATGATATTTGTTCTGATCTTAAGTCTATTCATTTGCAAGGTATTATACACGGTGACCTACATACTGGAAATATTCTTCGATTAAGTGAAAATTCGACTATAATCTGTGATATTGGTGCTGCAATCAGACAAGAAAAAGGACAAATGTTTGGTGTGATGCCATTTGTTGCACCAGAGATTTTCCGAGGAGAAGTACTCAGCTTGGCATCAGATGTCTATGCATTAGGAATGGTTATGTGGGAGTGGTGTGTTGGTAAACCGCCATTCGGTAAACGTCCTTTCGATGTCAAGTTAGCTTTGGATATATGCGATGGATTGCGACCAGAATTACCTGAAGGATTACCTGACTTTTACCGCGACTTGATTGTACGTTGTTGGCATCAAAATCCCGCACAAAGACCAACTTCCAAAGAGATCTACGACATCGTTGAAAAAAGGTATCGACGCGAAATTACAAAAACGGAAAAACAACAAATAGACAATGCTGAAGAGTTTAGAATTGTAAATGCATCCAAATATGATGCTATCGAAAGCTACACAACGCATCCCTTGGCCGTTTATGCGAGCAAACTTTTGCCGAATGTGAATCAGGAAGGTGATATTTTT
Source organism: Ambispora leptoticha (assembly GCA_910591765.1). Taxonomy (NCBI): domain Eukaryota; kingdom Fungi; phylum Glomeromycota; class Glomeromycetes; order Archaeosporales; family Ambisporaceae; genus Ambispora; species Ambispora leptoticha. The sequence continues at coordinate 13,003 of CAJVPS010000362.1, forward strand.
CCAATCGATTCAGGTAGCGTTTTTGTTTATAAGTATAAATGGTATAATTTTAAATATACTTTGACAATCACTATTGATATTAATATTATTATTGCTTTGAAATACTTTGTAGCAATTGATAGCACAAAAAACAATAAATACGAAAAATGGTTGCACGAATGCTTAAAATTCGATCTTAAATTTATTAAATATGAAGATATTGCAAACGAAAAAAAGCTTTCAGAGGGTAGTTTTGGAATTGTGACTACTGCCTATTGGAAAGATCTGCGTGAAACAGTCGCTTGTAAAAGACTAAAATTGGAACATATATCGGAAAACGAAGATAAATTTTGGAGATCTTTTGTTGATGAGGTAAACATGAGAATAATTTCAAAACATAGTTTCTTAGTTTATAATTATATTGATAAATTTTTAAATTCTGCAGCTAAAAATAAATAAAAAAATGTATTATTGCCCGTATGTGATTCGTTTTCTGGCTATTAGTCAAGGTATTTTATTGATTGTAAAGTTTAACTCTTATTATCGAAAAATGCTCATTCTTTAATATAAAAAGATCCTCGAACCTCAGACTATATTCTAATTCAAGAATATGCTGATGGAGGTGACTTGCGACAGTACCTAAAGAGAAATTGTCAAACTTTAACTTGGGATAGCAGACTTCAATTGGCTTACGAAGTGGCTAGAGGACTGCGTATACTTCATAAAGAAGGAATTGTGCATAAGGATCTTGTAAGTTAATTACTGTAGTTATGACTTTTTGATTGAACAAAAATCATTAAAGACTATCTTTTTATGTAGCATTCAAAAAACATTCTAATACAAAAAGGGGTCGTCAAATTAACCGACTTTAGAATGTCGCGACTTATTAACGTCAATTTTTCAACCGATGACGGAGTATTTGATATGGTGCCTTACATTGCGCCAGAACGTATTTTAGATATTAAATATCCGCTTGACAGCCGTTCAGATATCTATTCATTCGGTGTTATTTTATGGGAGATTGCGAATCCGCATGGTAAATATGCTTTTGAGGGAAGACATTTTGATATTACATTTGCGTTGTCGATAGCAAAGGAGGGACTGAGAGAAACACCGAATTCAGAAACTGAAAGTGATTACGTGAAGCTTTATATAGAATGTTGGGATCCTAAACCTGAAAATCGTCCGCTAATATCATCTGTATTAGAAAGAATTGAGCGGATTGTGTACGAATCGGAGGAGCAGCAGAAACAGCAGCAAAGAGTAGCTGTTGATGATAGTATTGCAGGAAGAGCTATTATCAAAGAAGCATTATATTCTTTACCAGATAGACATTTGCAAGAAGTCGAAGAAGTAGAGAAAACAGGAAATACTAGCGCCAGAATGATAAAACAGCCATTAGAAATATTAGAAAAATTCAAATTGGTCAATGGCACAATAATTAGTAAATATTCAATTGAACAATCAATTGATACTGCAATATGTTCACCAAAACCAATAATTAAATACATGAAGTCACAAAACATAAAGATTTCACACTCGTCAAAAATATGTGATTCTTTTATGCTTTCTTCGGGATTAGAAATTGATGAAAATTCAGTCGAAGATTTAAAGAAATTTTTCATGCTCTTCAATATGAATTACAGAAAATATTCAGAAAATCCAATTTTAAATGATCTAGAAACGTATGATGTCTATTGTGAAATTACGAGTGAGCAAGCTTCGATTGAATATAGTATTCAAAGTATTAAAATAACTACTGAATTAAAGGACGATATTGAAGAAGCTTTGGAGTCGAATACACCAATTGAGGATTTAAAAAATGTTTTTGATAAATTCGGACACATATTTACCACTAAGATAATAATTGGTGATAAATTGCAAAGAATAGTACGTTTTAATAGAGAAAAGAATAAGAATGAAAATGAAAGTCCAATCTATTTATCAGAATTCAATGTAACAGGTATATAATAACAGTTTTATTTCATAATTGATTTATTCGAGAAATTAATTTATCTCTTTTTTATTAGATAATGATTTATTAGAGAATGAAATTTTAAACCGTTGGAAAGAGGAAATTCACCCGCATGACCCTTTGTATTTATGGATGTCAAATGGTGATCCAATTGAAATCAGGTAATTTTTGTTTTATAAATTTTATGTGCAACGGTTAATAATATTTCTACTACGTTTGACAGTTTATTTTTTCTTTTACAGTCAAATTCCAAAATGGCTTGACACTATTCCATTATTCGAAACAGAATGGCATATAATCAAGCGCATCGTTATCCCAATGTATAAAATTCTTGATATCAATCAACAGAAAAAAATTGAAAGGCTTTTCAGTAAACAAGATCATATTCTAATGACTGGTACAACTACAATTTTAGCCATTAACACTGAAACTGGTTATCAACGGATAACATTTGATAACGGTTTAAAGAGCAGCAATTATCAAATTTTTGGAAAAGTTGTGGATGTTAATGGCCAAATAATCCCAAATTTTTATGTGAAATTTTGTTTAAAATCAGAATATGGGTTTTCCATAGATTGGATTCGGACAAACTCTAAGAGGTAAAAAATTTTTTATTTTATGTTAAGACGAATATTTAAACCTAATTTTTTTTTTATTTTGTTTTCTAAGCTTACAAACATCATATGAGCTTAAATGGCTGTTAATTGGGTGTCCAAGTGAAATCGGCTATTTTGACTCCACAACTCGTGATAAAGAAATTAAAACTGGGTCTACAGAATTGAAGATCACATCAAAGAAGAAAGCAGCTCTGGAAAATGAAGAGATAACACAACAGTGGTCTTGCCGAATAAATGTTGATAAGTCTCTTTCTCCAACTTCAGTTGTTTCATTCAACGTCGAATATCCCACCACACGAAAAACACCAACTTTTACAGCAAGTTATCAAATATCACAAGGATCAATTATCGAGGTGAAAGTTGAGCCAATCAAAGATGAGTATGTTGAATGTTTGAATGAAAATGACGAGATCACAGTTACAATTCAATGGTGTGTAGTGTTTGAGGGAAATAAGACGCATAATTGGAATTTAATATTTAGTACAACAGTTTTAAATGTATTAATAGTTTGTGTATCGATTTTTATTGTTTATTTTTATCATTATTAACGATAATAAGCTTAGTACATCGACATGTACTGAACTACGGTAAAATCCAAAATTACACATCATATTCTTATGTCAATTTTAGTAGATCATTGATATAATGTTATTATTAAATAAAATCATAAACTATGAAAAAAATTATATTTTCGCAGTGATTTTATTATGGACAGAGATATCGTAAATACCGGGAAGACTGTACTTTCGATTATTTATAAAGTCAAGGGACAAAAATTTGATTATGTATTTGTAAATCGAGTTGTCAAGATCGTTCGCGTTACATTAAAGGATTAAATCCAAAATTGATTGAACTATATCGGTCCATTCCAGAAGATAAACTAATTATTACATTCTGCCTTTTAACTTAAGTTTTATAATATAACATTCAGCTATAATGCTCAAGTCAACTGCATGAAATGACAAAATTAAAATAACCACTTTTTAATTTCGTAATTATTTTTTAATTTTATTTTTAAAACCTCTTTCAGGTCCTAGATATTCTAAACTTAATTGTACTATATGGTGAAAGAAAAATTTTATAAAGTTATCTTCAAGCTTTTTGTTCGAATTTCATTTATGAGAAATTTAAGAATGAATGTTCTAAGCAGAAACCATGAACATGTAAAACGTGTTTAAATAAAACAATTAGGAAAGAAATATCAAATTTGAAATCAAAATGAACGATTGCAATTTAGATTAGACACGATTATATACAAGTGATTTTACTCAATTATCGAACAAAAGAATTGAAAAAAAATGTAAAACAAAATTTTGGATAAACATTATTCAATTACTTTAATAGAAGAATTGTGTGAATAATGTTAAATGAAGAGAAAACTTGAAATAAATAAATATATGCATATTGGATTGATATTTAATATAGCTGTGAAATTTAAATACAGTAGTTGTAAATAAACAAACGGAATTCAAATTCGAGTTTATTAGACGTTTTTTATTGGTTTCTTATCACAGCGTTGTATGATACAAATTCAACTTTTTCTGAGAATGAATACATTTTGATAGGTGAAATAAGATGCTAATTGAAGATGAGAGCTTTTTACGTTTTGGTCATTTCCATTGTGAAATATTGAAACTTTGATTACTTATTAGAGAACCTTTAATATAAGATATTTGTAAATGCTATGAGTAAAATAATGCGCAGAGCTTTTGTTTTCATAGGAAATCGTTTATCGCTTATATAATTTTAGATGCAGAATTGATTTTTCAACGTGCTATACAAAAAATATGTTTATTCAAATATTTGCGTGAATATTTGTTGAAAAAATTATGAAATATAAATTTGCATTTTAAGATTGAACTAGAAATATTATTGTTATTTTTGAAATGCTTAGAAATATGATGTTTTCATTGCAAATAAAAATATCTATTTCGACAAAAGAGACTTTTACTCCTATAATAATTTTAATAGTTTGTAATTAGATAATTAAGTGTGTCCATTCATAATTAGGGGCAAGATCTTTTATATTTTATTTTTTGAAATTCAAAGGAAAGATTTAAATTAATTGAAAATAGCGAGAAAGATAAAAATCAGTGTGCTTAGCCTCTGATATTTTGTATCGAAACACAACAAATCATAATAGTTTTATTAAAATAGGCACTTCCGCTATTATCAGGATGCTTTGCAACTACGTATTATATAAATACATGTATATATGATTATCAAAAATGATTCAAATTTTTAATAAAAATATTAATTCGAGTTTTTTGTCTTAATGTACATGGTATTAATAAAATTAGTTTATTTTTTATTGACTATAACGATCATTCTAAAAAATTAAAAATATTCTTGTTACTTTTTCTTTTATAAATACATCCTTTTATGCTCTAATTTCTAATTTAGCTATGTTAATAAACCTGAAATAAAAATCATATTTAACGATTTTACACGTTTCGTATTATTTCTTGTCTATTGTATTATTTAGGTGTATGTTGTTTAAAGATAAAATTTTCAAGTAAAACTGTTCAAAGTAATATTCATCATTTTCTTGAGAAGTAACTAATTCAGAAGCTTTGGACACTTTTGCTCACCGGTATTTGAGCATCAAAACATAGAAATCATTATCAAAATGGTGGTTAGGGCCAGGTAGCCTTGTAAGTCATTTTCCAAAATTGATAAAAATGTGATGCACAAATTTTCTTTGACAAAAGAATACTTGCTTCATATCTAAAAATAGTAGAACCAGCACAACACTTTCGAATTTGCAATCACGACAACTTTTTTATAAATGAATTCATCATAATACATTCACACTTATAAATTACATTAACTTCATAGTATACTGAAAATACTGGAATTTCTCATCAAATGAACATGATAATCTTTTTCGATGATACGTTTTCTGTGAACAACAATCTGATATCAGTAGTTTGAAGGGGTGTGTAATAATTATTCCTTTAAACATTTTTGAGACTGCACATACATATTTTATTATCATATTATTTTATTTACACAGCGATATATGCTTCCAAGTTACTTAGTTAATCTCAGACAACATCTGTAGTCTCACAATTAAAGTCAAGCTCATTCTTGTGAAAAATCTCATATAATTCTTAAAGCAGATTATCGAATTTAGCGAATTTAATTTAATTATTGGGTGCAAGTGGGTGTGTCTATTTGAAATTTGAAAGAGGGAAGTTAAGCACATAATATCATTTTCAAAATTTGTAACCTAAATCACAATAAATAACATTAAGAAATGATTAATAACTTGAATTACAATTGTGAGTTCAATTTACTAAAAGAACATAGTGCTCCAAGCACGATCGAATCAACCCGGGTTATTTAACCCGACTCGAGTTTTAAATCGAGTCGGAAATATTATCGTTATTTAATAGCTTTGTTCGACCCGGGTGATCATTTGGATAATCGATGACTTAAATACTACGAAGATGCGCGTACCGTAATTTTTTTATGTGATTTGAAAGCTTCACGTAGTTTGCGTTAATAAACTTTTTACTAAGGATTTTTTGAAGAAAAATATCTTCAATATATATATGATGTATATTATTGATTAATAATATCTCTTAAAAGTCTTAAAATAATAAACATGGCTTCGCAAAATTGGGATTCCAACATGGCGTCATCTAGATCCAAATATAAATCACAGCGAGCAAAAGAATTCAGATCAAAGTATACAGTATTAGACGATCTTATATGATACAGAATTCCCATTAAATTATGAAATTTGTATAAATTAAAATTAAAGTTCACAATAATTTATTATTGTTGTTATTATATCAATATTTTAACTTTACGCAAGCATTTTTTCGCAAGATTGCTACCAAATGGATATTGCTGATGACCCCAATACATGTACATGACAAAGATAATAGACGTGCATGTTGTCACGACTATCCGATCTATTGGTTCTCAAAGCGGGATAGCACGTAAGTTTTGGAAGGGATTTGGTCGGATTATCTAGAGAGCAATCGGATCTCTTTTGTTGGTTTCTAATGGCTTGTGCCAGTAACTACAGTTACTGTTAATGGTAAAGGTGAATGCGGTTGTATAGTGTGAGGGAGGGTAATTAGAGAGGATCAAGGGAATCATGCTACTTAAGAGATTATCTTTATTATTTAAGTTTTATAATTGAGTTTCTGAGAATTATGACTACGATGCTAACAAAGTCTTTCTACAACGGGATTTTCCTATAAAGGTAAGGCAATTAAAGCGAATGACAAGGATACATGTCTTTCTTCTGGTAAAAGCAAATAAACTCGAAGCAAAAAAAGCAAGAGGTAATTCTTTTTAATTACTTTGAACATTTTTTATTTCTCTTGTCCTTTGATTAAGGCTCAAGGACGGCATATTTACTTTAAACATATATCCAAAAATGTACATAAAAAATTAAAGACAAATCATTGAAAAACTATACTAAAAACTAGACTAATTACTAATTCTATTTTGTAGGGTGGGCGAAACATAATGTACATAACATAATGTTCGAAACAATAGACTGGATGAGCAGAATAATGTATTTTTAAAATGTCCAATTGTTTAGCCGATCAACTCATTATGTATTTTAATGATTTTTCGCTACCGAAATGGTTAAAGCGTAGTCCATCATGTGATCCATGTCCAATAGGGGTGCGCAAATCTTTTGATCAACCCGGCAAATCTGTCTTGGAATCTTAATTAAAATTGTCGGGACTGCAATATTACATATAATATTGTTCTCTGCCCTAACCCTTACCCAGACCTTATAAATCATAAAAATCGTTAAAAAGTTAAACTCTGAAAATTTAAGGGATTGATCACATGATGGACAACGCTTTAACCGTTCTCCGAAATTGGGCATATTATCACTGGACGATCACATGCAAAAGAGCATGGCGGAAAAGGTACGGGTTTCTTCGCGTAATTGGTGAATTTTACATGTACATGTTATAACGATAAATTAAATACATTTATAATATCCAATAAAAAGATATCTAAGTTTTATATTTTATTATTTTAGCAAAATTCGAGTTGTCGAATTAAATTATACATGTAATCGTGGCGAGTCAAATTCGGGTTACATAAATGCTAACCCGAGTATGTTTATATTTTAATTTTTTTATACTCGGGTCAAATACGAATATGTCTCGAACCTAACCGATTCGACCTTTCGGGGCACTATTTAAAATAATACATTTATCACAATAAAAAATAGTTTTCTTGTTTGGTTTAATTAATGAATAAATTTATTCTATAGTAAGAGCAAGAGATCCTCAATGATAGAGGAACATACGAAGAATTATTAAATATGTTCCAGTTTAATAATCAACATGAATTTTTAGATTAGAGGTGCATAATTCATTACACAGAAATACGCAATATTTTGCCCATTCTTGGTAATTGAATTGTTTAGAGACTCAAAAATAGCATGATTTGGAGTGATATTAAAAAATCCGTGAATGCAATGTGCTGGACAGTTGTCCAAAACTAAGCTGACGAAAACTGGACTTTGTAGAGTTTTTTGTGCCGAGAGCAACGGTTCTTGTTCATTTGGTGGAGTCGTGGCTGGGGTCATCGGTTGTTCAGTTAGTTCCGAATAAACGTCAAAAAGAACTTTATAATGTTTCGGTTGACTTAATAGCGAGCCTAAAAGGCTACTAGTTATAGGTTTACTAATAATTTGGGTTTGTCCGAATTGGTGTTTTCCTGTTCCTGCGACGATGCTACAAATTAATTGAATTAAAGATTGCTTATGTTTATCTACGTATTCCTAAAAACTTTACCTATAATTGACCGAAAGTTTAATTGGCATATCATCGAATTGTGCTTGAGCTTTGTATAACAAAGTTAGAATTAGCATTAATTTTACACCAATGAAATCTAAATCACATGTATAAAACCCACTGTTTTGAAGATCATAACAAAATGCACAAGCCTCAATAGCGCAAGTTTCAATAGCAACATTCTTATAAAAATGAGTTCCCGTGATATATCTGGAATTCTTTGGATCATCTTGCAAATTTTTTGCTCTTGAAACACAAGTCGCCAGAAGACTACTATTTGGATCTATTTTTCCTTTATTCGGAATAACAGCCATAAGTCGTTTATTATTTGCTTTAATTTCGATTTCGTCACTTTCGAAAACTGGCTGCGCTGAAGAGTGTTCGAATAAATTCAAAATTGGGGATATGCCAACCACAATCCAACCTAGTTTCAATTTAATCATTGGTGATACTGATCTCTTTTTTAATTCTCCCAGGCGATGAATAAGAATTACAGGCAGATCTTTATTGTCTATATAATGAACTCGTGTAGCAAATAAGTCTTCTGGTTCGTTTTGTGATTCGTCTCCTTTCATTACCGTTACGAATATGCGATCTGTATTAGAAAGTTGAAGATTTGAAGGTAGTTCATAGATGTATGGATCTGTCTTAGAGAGGTCCATTCGAAATGATAATGCTTCAACTTGTGATTCTACGATTCGTTTGGTTAATGCCGTTGCAATTTTTGATCTTCTCTCTTGATCAAGAATATCAAAAATTGAATTTATTTCAGCATATTCCGCTACTGCCCATTTTTGAAAGTCGTTTAATGAATTTATCCATCCTAAAAATTATTATAATTAAATAGATAAATTAAGAATTTACATAACATCATATTTATGCTAACCCTTTTTAGACTCTTCACGATAAATATCTTCTGAGCCACCAAATATTCGACAAGATGATGTTTCGTTTGCAAATAAACTCATCTTTTTTGTTTGTTGACTTTTTCCTGTATCTCCAGAAATCTCAACATGCTCATTTACCCTCAGCTTCACAGAAGCTTTTATTTCTCTCGAATTATTACATTCGGTAGTATTTTTTTCTTTGCTTTCTTTAGATACAATCCTGCCACCAATTCCAAGTTTCTTGCACCATAATGGGCCGTAGTCTTTAGCGACCTCTTCAAGATTTTTGGGTGGATCATCTGATGCGAGCGCTTTGTCAACAGACTCTATAAATTCTTTTGTTGGTTTTATTTCTGAATCAGAATATGATATTGTAGCTTTTATGATTTTTGAAGTCTGACAAGTAATTGAATTTCTGCTGTTTTTATGATTTTCGGTCTCTCCAGATCCCTCAAGAGCTGTCGAAATCAGTAACCTAGAATAAAAATCCATTAACATGTAAATAAAGAAATAAGTTTCTTATATGAATTAACTCACCACCGCGGCAAATTTGCAGTAATTTCAGATTTCACTAAAAAATTTTGTACACAAATTTTATCAATTTCTGTTTGACATACAATCGTTTCATCAATTGCGTCTGTACTAGCTAACTTTCTAGCGTCAAGTTTTGTAATATCAAATGCTTTTTTCTTTGCGCTTTCTGGACCTTTTTCCGTAAAGTTAACGCCATATTCCAGTTTACAGCTGCTCTTTATATATTCCCAATCTGGTTCATGCTCGCCAATGATTTTCAAATTATTATTAGGATGAAGAATTTCTGTTAAAGTAAAGTTTCGTTCATAGTTTTGCGGGATTCTGGAAAATGGGCTCATGAATGCCATCTTTGAGCTCATTCGAATATTTGGATCATCAGCAAGTAAAAGACGGATTTCATTCATTGTTTCACCCATGGAAAGTGGTATAAGGACAGGTGTGTCGCTATTTATTTGAACATTAATTCCTTCAAGCTTTGGTTCTGGCTCCTGTTCACCAATAATTTTTAGATTGTTACTATCAAGAATTTCTGATAAAAGATGTTCACATTCTTTGTTTCGTAAGATTCTAGCAAATGGATTTACAAAGTTCATTTTTGTATCCATTCGAAGATTTGGTTCATTAGCAAGTATAAGACGGATTTCATTCAGTGGTTTGTTTATGGGGAGTTGTATAGCGATAGGTGTGTTTTCGTTTATTTGCACAAAGATCTCCTCGGGTTTTGGTTCTGGCATTTACATGTATGTTAATGTTATCAAAAAATGTATTGGTATAATACTGTATGTAATATTGAAACTTGAATTGTTAACGTGAAATGTAACACAGTACAAAAAGTCTGGAATCGGAAATGATTGTATATCAATCATTACCGATTCCAGACTTTTTGTCTACCAAGTAGACATGTAAGAAACGTTGTACAACGGACTACGTGTAATAATTTCAGTTGTAGAAAATACATGTACTTGTTTTTTTCTGAATTGAATCGTATTTTAAAATGTCTAATTTCATCGCGTGTCTAACTGAAGCCGATCGGCGATTCTTACAAAATAACCCTTACCAGTTAACTCTTTCTATCGAAGAATTGACTAAGCCGGCTGCAAGAAACTATAAGCCACTTCGGCCACAGAATAGCTGGATAATCTTTAAAAGAGACTATGAAGCACGTTTACGTTTGTTAAATCCATACGCTAAACAAAAATTCATAGAAACAGCAAAGGAATGCAGTGTAAAATGGAGAAGCTTGTCAAATGAAGACAAGTATTTCTTCAAAATATTAGCGAAAATAGCTTGTGAGAATCATAAAAGTTTATATCTTAATTATAGCTATGAGCTTTTTCCTGAACAGATTAAATACACATTTACTTCGGGATCTATGTCTAGCCCAGCGAGTAATCATTCAATTTCTCAAGAAGCAGCACAAATTGTTAGGTCGACATCTTTGAACGATAATACATCAATTCATAAAAAATTTTTGGTTAATTCTTATGATGCCTTAATCAACGATTCTTTACCGCCAAACAATACTCCAATAGCAAGAACATTGAGGTAATAATTTTTTTTATATAATAATATATCATTATAATTTTATTGTCATACCGATATAAAACAAACACATATTCACTAAATACATTTCACGCCATTTTATAAAGTGAATTCAGAAATGAGAAATCTAATACTCAATATATTGAAATCTGTGAAGAATGTTCAGAATATCACCATAAATTTTATAAAGCTGAATGGACTAGCGAAATTAAAGAAATAGACAACTTAATAAATGAATGTACGAAAATAAAACCATTTTTTGAATGGATCCCATTTGAAAGATTTTCCAATGTTGAATATTTAGCAAAAAGACTTTTTGCAACAATTTTTAAAGCAACCTGGTTGGATGGACCATTGAAAAATGAGTGGGATCATGAAGAAAATAAATTCAAACGATCTAATGAACATGTAGTTGTGTTGAAATCATTAAATGATTTGGAACAAATTACTTTAGGGTTTATAAATGAGGTAAGATTGGACAATGTCTATAACGTAGGAAAGGTGCACTTTTTCTAATCTAAACAAACTTCAAAAAAAAGGTCCAGACCGCTTTAAAGTGCAATGCTATTATTTATCATGGAATTACTAAAAATATAACTACAAATGAGTATTCGATAGTGATGTCTTACGCAGAAGATGGTGACCTTCGCAAATATATGAATTCAAACTACGAAAAATTGACTTGGGATGATAAACTAAATTATTTAATTGATATCATCGGTGGGCTGCTTACAATTCACAACGAAGGACTTGTGCATCGTGACTTACATCCTGGAAATATATTAATATTGGATGGTGATGCTCAAATTGCTGATTTTGGACTCACTAGCCAAGCAAAGATGGGAATATCAAACCGAGAAATTTATGGAGTACTTCCTTATATGAGTCCAGAGGTGCTAAATGGAAGGCCATACACTAAAGCTGCAGATATATATAGTTTTGGAATGATTATGTACGAAATTGTAACAGGCACACTACCATTCGGTGAACGGACTCATAATATACATCTTGTATGCGATATTTACAAAGGAACACGACCTGAAATTTCAAGTAATGATCCTGAATTCTGCAACTTTATTATTAAAAAGTGTTGGGATCCTATGCCAGAAAAAAGACCAACTGCTGAAGAACTTTATGACTTTATCAATTCTTTCAACGAATTTATCAACGATCCAGTAGGTAACAGCAAATTGAAGCTAAATAATTTGCATTTTCAATGTTACAGAGCTTTCGTGGATCAACTAGAATGGCAGAATTATGGGTATCTTACACTAGTAGGACAGAATCTAAATAAATTTGATGAAGATAAATCCATTCAAAAAAATCATGCAGTTTACACTAGTCAATCTTTCGATGATAGACTAGCATGGCAAAATTTAGAAGAACTTGATCAGATTAATGACTATTTTAAACGAGAAGGGCGGAATTTAATTGAACTTGATGAGAACAAATCCATTCAAAAAATACAACCAATCAACTCGAATCCAGTTTGCACCAGCCGAATCTTTATTAAAAAGCTAATTCAAATGCCAAATAATACAGGTACTGTATTATTTCTAATATAGATAATACTGACATTTCATTGCGAATAAAAATTTATTTTGGATCATTAGGCTTTACAAGTGTTTATTTGTATGTCCCAAAAGAAGGTAAATGACATTCAATATTGTTTTTAAAAAAATACAATATCAATAAATTAATTTAGTGATTACTTGTTATACATGTATTACTTTTTTGCTAGAATATGTGACTGAATATGATATCGAGATTGATGCCAAATCTACTACAAATCTCAATTTTTATGTTCCAAAGAAAGGTAAAATAACATTTAATACTATTTGCAAAAATACAAAATCAATAAATCAATTTAGTAATTTCTTATTATTGTTTTCTTGTTAGAATATGTAAATGAATATGATGGTCTCAATATGTATCTCCCAAAGGAAGGTAAATGTCATTTAATACTACTTTCAAAAAATACAATATCAATAATTACTTATTATATTACTTTCTTGTTAAAATAAGTGACTGAATATGATTTCGATATTGATGCAAAATTCATGAATATCAAAGAAGGTAAATAACATTTAATACTATTTTC
>CAJVPS010000363.1:0-26418 GCA_910591765.1 Ambispora leptoticha
AAAGAACAAGAGTGGGAAGTGGTCATAAGTACCAAAAGATATCGCAGCTGAATAGCTGAAAACCTACTCTCTAATCAACTTACAAAAGATAATATCGACTATATCAATAACCAACTCGCAAAATTACAGGGCTTTCTTAAAGCAAAATCTGTTATCTTAGACAGAGAAAAATACATCTACGCAAAGTTCTCATCAGCCAAATCACAAGATCAGGCCAATCATATCTCATTAAATAATAATTTCTTAACAACTAATCATCCAAAAACATTAACTAAAGTCAATGCTGATCTGGTAGTCACAATCAGAGATGTTCCTCTAGGTACCACAGTCAAACAAATTCGAACAGTTATGTCTCAATTTGGTGAAATCCAAAATATCAATCAGCGCATAATAAATAAGTGGACATATACAACTGTTCAATATACCACTAAAGAACAGGCCAAAACAGCAATCAAAGAATGGTCAGTTTTGCTGAGAACAGACAGAGTTCATCTTCTTCCACTTCTCAATCAGCATGAGATCATTCAACAAAGAGATACCTATTCAGTTAAATTAGTTAACTTATCTTATGATACCACAGCCTATGAACTTGATAACATTCTCCAACAAATCAATGCAAAAACCTGCTTCATTCCAAGATCTCCAGTCAAATATAACTATCAAAGAATAGTTATAATTAGCTTTGAATCTGAAACAAACATGGCTTCAGCAATGACCAAAAAACTAATATTACGAAACTCACAACTCCAATGAGAGCAAATTGATGCAAAAGTGTGCAACATATGCTTCTCTCACACCCATATAACAAAGTTATGCACAGCCAAAAATAAAAAAGCATGGATATATAATCAACTTAACAAGCTCTATGAAAACCACTATATCACTTATTGTAAATCACTCATTTCCTCTCCAACATTAAACTTCAAAAAGGTACTCCTAAACAAAAGTGAAAATACAAATAAAGAAAACCAAACAGAAATACATGAAAACTCAGACAACTTCTCTAACAACAATAAACAGAATCATCAAAATCTCCAAACCAAAATAAATAATCAAGAACAAGTAATCCTAAAACTATGACAAGATGTAGACAAATTCACCACTGACCTAAATCAAGTCTCTCAAAAAATCAATAATATTGAACAAAAACTAGACTGATTAATCAACAAACTAGAAAATAATAATAATGATACAACACCAAATATACCAATCATGCCAACATTTTCAGAATCAGAACACCTTAGTAAAACAATCAGTCAAAATGCCTATGAAATAATCACCAAACAAAATGAAGAACTAAAAAAGAAAAATAATGATCTCTCAGAAATCACCATCGAGCTTAAAGTCCAACTCCAGCAATTAAGCACACAACATAACTAACTATTAAATAGATTAAGTCAAATTGAATACTCATCACTCAATGCAACACACCAATAACAAGTCAAAATCAAAAACTAATAACAATAACAACATACCAATTAACAATCCAGAAATATATATAGACAACTCCAATCTCAACAAAAACCTATATTCCTATAATAACATTTTTTCTTTCTCTTTATCTTTCAATATAGGCATACTCAACACCAGAGATCTACATACTCAAGACAAATCACAAGATACCATTACGCTATTTCAAAAGCTAAAATTTGACATGCTCATCCTAACAGAAACTAAGTTAATCAATCAACAAGCAAAATTCACCTTCAATTTATCAGCACACTATTCATACATATGGACATACAATGAGATACAATTTCTTGGCTCTGGAATAAGTATTTTATGTAATACATTCTGGTCTAGACACATACAAAAAATCTTCAAAATCCCAGGAAGACTTATCCATATATCTTTAGCCTTCACTGACAACATTCAAATAGATATCATCGCAATCTACTCACCAGCATCTAACTTCAGCAATGACAGAAAAATCAAGCGCATTACATAAATAAAACTATCTCACAAGCAAAATGGTTCATCATCTGTGGAGACTTTAATGAACACTACTTTTCTCCACCAAATAACAGTTTAGTCTCTCTTCTTAAATTTAAAGACATAGTCGAAATAAACCAATTTTTACATCCTAACACAAATGCATTCACTTGGTCCAGAGCAAACTCAAAGCGATATCTAGATATGATCTGGTGTAGCAATAATCTTTCTTCACTTTGTACCTCTTCAGAAATCTCTGATCCTTTCTGGATCAATTCAGATCATCTCCTTACTAAATCTTCTATCAACTTAGCATCAATCTTACGTAAAACACCATTAGCAATACTCAGATGCTGGAAAACAAAATGGCAAGCCTATATAACAAAAAATGCATCTCAAGAAATATGGACTCAATTTGAAGAATTAATAAATACACACCCATCAATTAACACAGACATCTCACAATCATCGACATCAGAACTCTGGCTAATAATAAAACATATTTTACTTGATTCAGCAAACCAGATCTTCAAAAAAAAACCAATTAATATCAATTTCTCACAATCAACAAAAACAACTATCCTTCAACAAAAATATAAACTAACAGGTAGCATACTTCACCAATTACACCAATACCAAAACAGAAAACAAAACTCATATGCAACAACTCAACAAAAATTAATAACACTTTTCAAGAAATTACAACAAATAGAACCATCGACACCACAGTTCTCATCAAATGATCCCTCCAATAACTATATTTCAAAACTAATAATAGCTCTCAAAGAAATAAGAAAACAAATTCAAATACACAAGAAAATAGAATCAAAAAAAATGCAAGCACTACAAATTAAACAAGCAATCAAACTTAACCAATCAAACTTTCAACAAAACAGAAGTAAAATGCTCAGCAACATACTTAACAAAGATTCTCGCTTCATCACAATCAACAAAGTTTATCAAAACAAACAATTTATTGAACATCCAACTGAAGTAAAACATGCAGTCAGACAACATTTTAGCCAATGGCACAGAAAACGTATAATACAGGAATGGTCATCACAAAAATGGAAAGATATATTCGAGCCTATAGAATCTATTGATGAATTAACATTTGACTCAGTTACCATGTCTATCCAACTAAATGAGCTACAAGAACATCTCATCCAACTATAACCAAATAAAGCAGCTGGCCCAAATGATATAAAAAATTCTTTTTGGCAACATTGTGGACAAAAGTTACTCCTAATGCTAGTTACACTTTTCAATAAATGCTTAGAAATACAAAACATTCCCAAAGAATGGAAACAAGTAAATATCATTCTAATCCCTAAACCAACAGATTGGAAAGGAAACCTGAACATCACAAGGCCCATAGCTCTTCTAGACACAGCAAGAAAACTATTTTCCCGAATTCTTACGAGTCATATCTCTAACATATGTGCCAAACACAATATCCTAAAGGACAATAACTTTTCAATATTAAAAAATATCTCAACAACAAGTCCACTACACATAATCAATAACATAATGGAAGACACCAGAGAAAACAGAAAAGAACTATGATGTGTCTTTCAAGACATGTGTCAAGCATATGATTCAGTCAGTTGGCCTATCTTAAAACACAATCTCAACAGAATCAAGATGAATTAAAAATTCATAGCATTACTATAAAACATTCAACTAAACTGGCATAATCAAATTTTTACAGATTATAGCTTTACAGCACCATACCACGTAGAAGATGATTTAGATCAAGGAGAAGTCAGTTCATCAATACTTTGGCATATCTTTTATGATCCCTTACTATGCATGATCAACTCAATCAAAACTACTCATGAATATAATATCAATAACACAACCATACAGTTCCCACATTTCAGATCTGACCCAATTCAGATTTATATCTCTAACTTAGCATTTGTCGATGACACTGTCTGGATAGCTATCTTCAAGAACAATATGATCCAAATTCTTCAACTAGCCCAACAATTCTTCACAATGTGTGATATAACAATAAATACAAAAAAAACAGAAGCAATAACAATCAATCCCAACAAGCATGCCAACCCAGCTAAGTTATCTTTCTAACCAGACGACCCAGAACTTAAAATTATACAAAATAATAACTATACCAAATACCTTGGCATCCTACTTAGTCCAGATGGAAAATTTCAAGCCTAACAAAGACAAATCAAAACTGATATAGATTCACTCACAATGATATTAGGCAAAAAGTTCATCACTGATAAACAAGCCATCTACATCTTCAACAGAGTTCTTTTTCCAGCCATCGAATATAAAACATAATTACTAGTCCCATCTGCTTCTTTCTGCAAATCAATAATGAGAAAAATCAAAAAAATTATAAAACAAAAATCAAAACTTCCCTCAGATTGCCTAAACTCTATTCTCCATTATCCTGCACTACTAGCACTCGAGAATCTATCAGATACCCTGGCTCAAAGCAAAATCTCTGAACTATTTATTCGACTTAATGATAAAACACTCATAGACAGAACTACACAAATTAGATTACAAAAGTTCTAATAAAAATGATAGATAGAAGAATCAATACTACTTAATCCAACCCCAGAATCATCTTCCATCGGAAAAAATCTAATAACTAGTATAATCTCTCTAATGTATCAATTTAACATATCCTTCTTACCCTTTCTCAATGATACTTCAACAGCAACATACTCATCTCACAAATGGCCAATTTCAAAAATCTTAAATAATTGGCCTGATCACAAAGCTAGCAGAAAATCACTCATACAAGATAAAGTTCTATTCTTGTCTCAACTTACAAAATATAACAACACAAAACTCATTACATGGAAACAGTATAAGCGTAAATTCAGATCAGCAAAACAAGATTATGAACCAAAATGGTTCACTAACTTAACACAAAGAGTCACCAACTACAACAACTCAACTAACACAACAATCATTAACAAACAATTTGGCCGCAACAAAGTTATATACAAAACTTCAGCTCACCACATCTCCTCACATTTCAATGGTAGCTCTAATATATATCTTAATTGGCAATAGTCAAAAGCGCAACTAAGTCTATCAATCACAGATAACAGCTTCTATACAGGTGGGTCAATAACCAATTCTGGATCACAAGCAATAACAGCAGGGGCAGCATGGATCTCATGGCCATCCAGCACTAACTTTAAATTTTCTCTGACCAACTCAACTTCTTCTCCACAACAAAAACAGAAATATTTGCAATCTGCACCCTATCAGAAATATTATCAGAAAATTCAAAAGCATCCATCTTCTCAGACAGTCAACCAGCAATACAAGGATTCAAAAACAACATTCTAGCATGATCAATACAATCTACCCGGTATTTATACCAGCAGCCAAACTGGCCACTTTGGGAAATTCTTGCTCATAATATCAACAGCAAAAATCTCAACATCAAAAATCACAAAGTAAAAGGCCATTCTAATAATCCAGATAATGACTTAGCAGATCAACTAGCAAACAAAGGACGCAGTAAAGATAATCTCTTCATCAATTATCAGCAACTACCACACACCAAATTCGCACCTTTATTCAATCAAATGACTCCAATAGACATCAATCTAAGAACATTCATAAAAAAAATAGCTCATTACTCAAGCATTTACAAATGGCAAAATGAATCAAAAATAAAAAATACTCTACAATTCTTATCATCAAAAACTGACTGGTCCAGCACTCTGTCTGTTTGAAATCAAGATGGAAGAATTAATAGTAACCAAACCTTCACATACGCCTCTAAAATCTGAATTTTCTTTATCAAGACATTTCATAACATACTACCTACTCTGCAGTATCTTAAGAACTGAAAATCTCACATTTATAAAAATGATACCTGCTGTCAATGTAATTTAGAAGTAGAAGATCAAATTCATCTCTGGACTTGTCTCACAACCAGATAAGCACGATTTAACATTCAACAACAATTACTAACACATCTACACATATCATCCAAAACACAATCTGACAATACAACAGACGATATTCCAAAACAAATCATCCAAGCTTATCTTCAATCATCCATAATATTTGCAGACTTATTTGAATCCAGCTCACCCAGTTTTACTAATCTTTGTTTACTCTTTGGAATAGTACCAAAAGAGTTAATTCAATTTTTTATATCTCAATAATACACAATATCATCAGCAAGAAAGGCAGTGGTAAGGTTTACTATATGGATATCACAGCAGTTTTATAAACACATATGGCTCAACCACTGCAATACAGTCAACAAGCATGAAAAATCTTTAGGAATAACCAAAGTACAAAAAAATCATAGATAGACAGCCTGTAAGGGCAGACCTAAAGGCATTAACACACTTTTACCTTATCAAACCATCTCCAAAATATGGTCAGACCCCTTTCTATGCCCGTGTAGATTTCCAAATAATCAACATCTCCATCAGCAATGTCCTACTCAAGCTATCATATCTAAAAAGATTAACAAAATAATCCAAAAAGTCTTTAGCTTACAAATTAAACCAAGTAAATTAATGTTCCATCTAGAACCAGTTTAGTCTTAGATAGATCCATGATGGCTAGTCATATCTTATATTTTTAATGTAATATGAATGATCTCCGATTTATCATCTATTTAAATATGTAATTTACATAATAGAATTAGTATAGATGAGAGATAAAACTACACTGTAGCTTCATAATAATAATAATAATAATAATAATAATAATAATAATAATAATAATAATAATAATAATAATAATAATAATAATAATAGAAAAACTTCTTTTTGCATCTCTTCTCTGTCGATCTCTTGACTGGGCAGAGCCACACTTTACCAAGCGCAAAAATTTCTTCTCAACATAACAAAATTATTATACAATATACAGATTCCACTAATAGAAAACTTTACTCATCTTACATATTTTCTTTCTTACTTTTTCTCAATACTACTTTAGCCTTACAATTCTTCTTATTTTTCTATTTTCTTTTCTCTTAAAAATTTATTATAAAAAACAAAAATAATAAAAAATCTCAAAAAACATAAAAAAAACATACAAACTCATAATATTTCCTTCTAACACTTCATTATCATGTCTACTAACAATACTAAAAATAAAAGAACTGCTAACTCTTCTTCTTTCTCTTCTCTTATATACACTATTATACAGAATTTCTTAGGTATTTCCTCCTCATCTTCAAATAATACTGACAAGTAAACTCCTGTCAGCGTACCAGATAATCTATCCAATCTCCAATCTTCCCAGCAAATAATTTATGATAAATAATCACAAGCTAATCATACTAAAAAAGCAAAAACTGATTACATTGATGAAATAGAATCAGTTAATACAAAACAAACAAATAATACACTTCAAGTAGATAATGCTCACACAGTCTCCTCTCAATCAGCTAATCTTGAAGTAAATCCTTCCTCATCTAGCAATACACATATTCATTCTTCTACATTACACAGTGAAACACAATCAATCCAATCTCATCATCTAATAATATAACTCCAAAAATTACATTTCCTGATTCTGCTGACAACTAATGGATCACTATACATAGTACTAAACAATTCAGAGGATGGATCAAGAAATCATCACTTTCTAAAAACAATACTAAAGACAACATCAAATATATTAACAATATCTTCCAAAATAATCCAGGCTTTTTAAGAGCTAAATCATTTTTTCTTGATTAAACAAATTATATTTGTACTGAATTCGCATCAGACAAATCTCTTCAGGCAGCTCTAGACACTCCAGTAAATGATAATTACATCTCTAACAAAAAACCATAACCCTTTAATCCAATCGACCCAGCAACAATCGTGGCATTAAGAGATGTTCCTCTTGGAATAACCAAAGATCAAATCCAACATATAATAGAAAAATTCAGAAAAATCATTAATATAATACAGAAAATCACATCCAAATGGGCCTATACCAATATTTAATTTGAATCACCAGAACAGGCAGAACTAGCTATTAATAAATGGTTTACTCTTCTAGGTACTGATCATATACACATCCTTTCAATAATTAACCAACTCAAAATGATCAAAAAAAGAGATACATATATACTGTAACTAAACTTCTTAATCTTCCTTATGGAACAACAGCCTTCAAGCTCAATGATTTTTTATAAAAAATTCAAGCCAAATCCTGCTTCATTCCTCGATCTCCTATTCACTATAACAAATAATGCTTTGTTATAATCTCCTTTAAAAATAAAATTGACATGGCAATAACTATGCAACAGCACTTTATACTTCGTAACTTAAAACTTTATTGGAAATCTCCAACCATAAAAACATGTAGAATCTGCTTTAATCCCAATTACAGCACAATTTCATACATATCAAAAAACAAAAAAGCATGTCAATATCAACAGCTCAACAAGCTATATGAAAACCAAGATATTTCTTATTGCAAACCTATAATCACTTCACCAATTCTCAATTACAAAAAAGCCTTACTTTAACCCAACACAACCAACAAAGACAAATCCAAATCTGCTGATAACTCAACTACAAAAACACCTGAATTCTCACCTAATCCAACTCTCACAAAACACTCACACAAAATCCTCGCACTCAAACAGGGCTTAGAAACTTTCAATAAAAAACTCAACCTGCTAGAAAACAAATTAAATTCAATAGAAACAAAACTTAATATAATTATTAACAACCAGAAACAGGTTCCTGTCATGTCAATCTTCAATGATTCCTAACAATCAATCCATACTAAACCACCAATATTTGAGCCACTCACTACTTCCATCATCATCACAATATCAGCATCTTCAGACACAAATAATACAAAATCTCAGTCTTTCACAATTTTATCCCTCCAAATCACTATCAATGAAAAAAATAAAGAAATTAATCATCTTAAATCTCTTAATCAGAATCTCACATCTAACCTACAATCCTTACGAAATGAACAAAAATCCTTACAAGAACATCTAAACCAAATCAAACAATATTTTTCTAATAAATCACAACAATAACTCAAACATATCTCAATCAGCTCAACCAAATCCAATAACTAATCCACCATTCATATATATTGATAACTCATCCTTCACAAACAAGTCAGAATACTTCAAATCTGCTAATCTAAAACAACCATCATCTTCAACACTTCCAATAGAAAATCTAGTCATATCAGACAATAATGATAACCAACTCTTCAATGATAATATTGAACCACTCCCACCATCTCTCAACATTTAATTATCTAATCACAGGTCACAACACTAATTCAATACTCAAAACTCATCAACCAATTCATCATACTTATACACAGATAATTCTACTTTCACAAGTAATACACACTACACTTCATCTACAAACCAAACTCATCATCCTTCATCATCACTATCAAATAGTCTTTCTGATAATTGTAATAGTCCTCCAACATTCAACAATATTGGTTGCAAACTATCTAATATCTGGCAATTATACACTCTTAATGTGCGGAGAATAAACTTACCAAGTAAAGCAGACAATATTCTTCAATTCTTCAATCAACATCAAATAAACTTTCTATATCTCACAGAAACAAAACTCAAAAGTCACACAGCAAAATTTCTATTTCCCAAATCAAAACAATATCATCATTTATTCACCACCAATGATCAACAACTATTTGGAACAGGAATCAGTATTTTAATTAATCAAGAATAAGCTAAACACATCCAAAAAGTCAATTACATTAATGATCATCTTATTCACATCAATCTTGCCTTTTCTGGAAACACAACAATACATATCCTGGCTATTTATTTTCCAGCATTCCTACTTTTTAATAATAATCTCATCAAAAAAAAATGTTACAATACATTAACTCAATCTGATCACAATCTGATCACATAATCCTTCTAGATAACTTCAATGAGTATTTTTTCAAGATGCCAAAAAATGATGCAGTTGATCTTCTAACATTCAAAGGTTTTTATGAAGCTATTTACATACTACATTCACAAAGAAATAATCCTACTTGGTCCCAACAAGACATCAACTGTAGACTAGATATGATATGATATTTACCAAAGATTTTATCTCTTTTAATACATGCAGCTATAACAGATCCTCAATGGATCATAACTAATCATCTTTCTGTACTCTGTGACATTTCAACCACATCTTTTGCTCAATGCACCCCTCTTCGCATTTTAAAAAAATGGAAAACCAAGCAATTCATCTACGTAATAAATAATCTTCTAGAAGAAGTTTGGGAAAAATATCAAGAACACATAGATACTTAATGCAATAATATTTTCTTTTTTCCTAATGATGATATCAACTCCCACTGGCAATCACTAAAAATTATTATCCTCAACGCAACAAACAGCTTACTAAAAAAAATAGCTGAACCGCATATCTTTATCACTCAAACTATATACTATTCTCAACAAAAAACTCAAACTAATAATACAAACACTCTCTCTCATCTCACAACTCATCCTTCCCATTTCATTCAACTTTTAACAAAAAACTTAACAGAACTCATCAAACTAGAATCCACTCTTGACATACCAATCACCAAATAGAATTCTCTCTCATCAATCAATACACTAATCACAAACTTGCAACAAATCAAAGCTCATCTTCATGGTGAAAAGATCTTACAAGCCTGATAATTAAAAACTTCTCAAATTAACAATATAATTCAAGAAAATATCAAATAGTTTGGCAGTCATCATATCAAAATGCTATCCAATATTCTAGAAAAACAAAAGTGCTAAATAATCATTAATAAAATTATCACTCCATCTGGAATATCAGACCATCCTGAAGTTATCAAAGAATCAATCAAGTAATATTTTGCTAATTGGACTTGCCAACGTATCATAACAGCATGACCAGATCAAGAATGGCAACAATAATACAATCCAATCTTACACATTCCAGATAATGCATTCAATTCAGTCTCAAATCCAATTTCAAAAGAAGAATTTCAATATATGCTCACCAATACTAACTCGTTCAAATTACCTGGACCCTCAGGTATACAACACATTCTATTAAAAAAGGTAACTCCATCCTTTCATTCCCTCCTTCTTTCTCTCTATAACAAATGCTTAATAAAAAAAGACATACCTTCAGAATGGAAGCACTCTAACATAATACTTATCCCAAAACTATGTGAATAGGAGGGCAATCTTGACTTAACATGTCCAATCACACTAATCAAAACAGCTTGCAAAGATCTTTCATCAATTCTGACAAATCGCATCTCTGTAATCTGTAAATAACTCAATATTCTTCAAGAAAACAACTTTTCAGTACTTAAAGACACATCTACCATCAGTCCCATTCACATCATAAATAGTATACTTGAAGACTCACGTGAAAAAAATCAGGAAATCTGATATATCTTCCAAGATATGCGCTGCACCTATGACTCTGTCAGTTGGCACATGCTAGAACTAGTCCTACAATGTATTAAAATGAATCTCATATATATTACACTCTGTAAAAATATTTACACAATGCGTCAAAATCAAATTATAACTGAATACGGACTTACTACACCTTATCCTATTCTGAATGGTCTTGACCAAGGTGAAGTTAATGCATCCATATTGTGATAGATCTTCTATAACCCCTTGCTATGTCAAATAAAAGCATGACATTCATCACAAGGATATACCATGATATCCAAGCTAACATCCACTCCCAACCAAATACCTCATCAATCTCACCTGATAATCAATAATCTAGCCTTTGTTGATAACATGGTCTGGATTGCCAACAGTCATCAAGCAATGTAATAGATTCTCAATACTGCATCCTAATTCTACAACATGTGTGACATTAAAATCAATCCAAAGAAAACAGAAGCAATTTACTGAAATATATCCTAATACAGAACTTTACATTGGAATAACCAGTAACCAAATACAAATACTTCCCTCCAAATATCTGTACTAAATATCTTGGTCTATATATTAACGCAAATAGCACTTTCAATACTCAGCTAAATAAAATAAGATCAGATATCACACTTATATCCAACTTGCTAAGTCATAAATGCATCATTGACAAACAAGTAATCTATATTATCAACCGGGTGCTCATCTCAGCATTTGAATACCACTCTCAACTCTTTGTTGTATCTAAAACTGAATGTGACAAACTAATGAGATAACTAAAAAAAGTTGTCAAATCCAAAGCAAGACTATCATTATCCTTTTCTGACTCAGTTCTACATCATCCAAACTTTTTCACTCTAGATCACCTGTGGTCTATCCAAACTCATGCAAAAATTACAAAGCTCTTCTATCATCTAAATGATCCTCTCATTCTCGGCCTAGCAACACATATTCATTTACAATGTCTCCAGGAACAAAGATGGCTTCATTACTCAATAATTTCACATCTCACACCAGAACCATCACCACAAGAAAAAAACTTAATAGCATCTATTCTTCTACTTATATATGAACGTAACATTTCCTTCACTAATTCAAATACCAATAGTCATATTCTTACAAATAATCATACAAAATAGCCCATTGAAAACTTTCTCCAACCCTGGCCAATATACAAAAAATGCCATGATATCTTACACAAAGACCACATTACATCCCTATAATAATTATCAAGCTACACCAATTCTCATCTCATAACATAAAAATAATACAAGAGTCAATTCTGAAATAGTAAACATGGCTCCAAATCCCAATGGTACAATCAACTAGAAAATACTATTCTTAATAACTCTATATCATCTACTTGTATCATCACAAACAAAACAGGCAAACAGCAACAAACTTTACTCCAAAGTGATTTTCTACCCATTGACATACATCTAATAGCATTACCTGAAACCAATACCTGGTTTTCCACTAAAGAAAACCTCTTCCACCTTAACAACATAAATATTTTCACTGACAGTTCTATTCAACAAATACATACACCACATATAAAATCCAGTTCAGCTTGGATAACTTGGCCTCCAAATATTTCTTTTGCTCATCATTCCCCCACAACCACCTTAACAACTACATCAGAAATATAAGCTATCTGTACCTTAACAGAAATACTTACCAATAATACCACTATTCAAATTTTTACAAATAGTCAAGCAATAATTGACAGTTTCAAAACTAACATAACCTTTCACAATAATCTCAGCAAGAAATGATCCTTACAGAATAGCAACTGGCATTTATGGGAGATCATCAATCACAACATTACAAAAAAAAATCTAAATCTCAATTTGCAAAAAGTTAAAGAACACTCCAACAATCCTGGCAATAATCTGGCAGATATCTTAGCCAAATCAGCTTCTATTTCTCATTCTATTTCAACTAACTTCACTTCACTTTCAGAAATATCCTATATTCCAGTTTTTAATTTCTCATTATCTATAACATCAAACCTTCACAACTTTCTCAAACTCTAGGACAATAAACGTAATATTACCAAATGGCAACTTTACGTACTAAAATATAATTTCATAAATTATAGTCTATGACTCATAATAAACTGGAAAGTAGTAACCAATCTCACATAGAATCAAGACAAAGGAATCAACTCAATAACAGCCTCTGCAAATGCATCCAAATTTCGTACATATTTTACTAAAATAATACACAACATGCTACTAACACTATCTAATCAACACAAATTTCACCCATTAATATACTCACATGACACATATAACAGATGTCACCTTGAATCAGAAACAAATTATCACTTATGAACTTGTTCAGTCTCAAGTGAATCAATCAACTCTATTCTTATCCAATTCCAAGCCAAGCTTGAAAAAATTCTCACAAAACACTTCTCATCAAATAATACCCAGTTTCCTCTCTCCTCATTTAATTCCAAAATCAAAAACTTCACAAAAAAATCATACTTTCTCAATAATGCTAACTTCTCCTCTAATACAGATTACAAATCTGGATACATACTCATCTTCAAAGATTTTGTCCCAATAGAACCTACAAACTTCATCAAATCACTTGGTCCATCTAAATCAGAAGCTTCCACATTGTTAGCAAAATTCGTAACTTGGTTCTCCAAATAAGATTTCACTCACATCTGGCTAGCTCGCTATAATGATCAAATTCAAGTAGAAAAATCAAACTCTATCTTTGCTAAACACAAACACATCTCCAAAAAAAGAACAGGAAGATCCAAAATAATAACATCCTCTAACTTTAATACTAACATTTTTTGACTTCAATACTAACATTTTTTGGCTTCACATAAAAAACAATCTTTGCTTATGCAAGCATTCAGTCTTTACCCACACAAATAATCAATGTCCTGATGATGGTCTTGCTGATCTCCAAGAAGACCAAATAACCTCACTAATATATATTCTTCAAGCTGAAAATGATCAGTTTATCAATTCTATAGGTTTCATGTAATTGCAGACACGTCTTGGTGACTAGTCACATTGTGATTCTCTTTTATAGATTTTCTGATGGCTCTTTTCTTAAAACTTTAATTTGTAATTCTTACTTTATAAGTTAAATTAGCATAGAATTAGAATGCAACTATACTGTAGCAAATAGGAATAATAATAATAATAATAATAATAATAATAATAATAATAATAATAATAATAATAATAATAATGATAATAATAATAATAATAATAATAATAATAATAATAATAATAATAATAATAATAAAAGTAACTAACACAAATATATCAGTAGATGCAATCATCACCAACAAATAATATGGTACAAAATAACTATAATATAAAATACCTGACTATAAAATCTCAAATCACTTCAATAGTATTTCAAATCTTTATTCAGAATGGCACTCTGCAAAAGCAAAATAAGTATCACAAATTTCAAATCTTTCTTTACAGATAAATCAATAGCTAATGCTGGCATACCAATAGTATCAGCTGGAGCAGCATGGACAACATAGCTCTCTAGTTATGATTTTAAATTTGCTATAAATAATCTAATATTCACCACTAAAATAGAGTTATTTGCAATTTGCACATTATCAGAAATTATACCAACAAATGCCAAGATCCTGGTTTCATCAGATAGTCAATCAGTAATCCAAGATTTCAAATATAATATAAATCACAGAGATAAGCAATCTATCAGACAGTTATATCAACAATCAAACTGGTCACTTTGAGAAATTTTGGCATACAATATAAGTATAAATAATCTCAAAATAATACTTAATAAAGTTAAAGGACACTCAAATAATCTGGATAATGAGATGGCTAACCAATTAGCAAATCAAGATCGCAAGGCAAACCAGCTATCTGTAAATTATCACAACTTACCTACATCTAAATTCATATCAATATTTGATCAGATCATGAAAATTGATATGAATGTGTAGCATTTTCTCAAGAAATATTATCAAAACAAGTATATAATCAAGTGATAATATAAGAGTAAAGTTTATCAAATTCTGACATCAATATATAAACAAATAGACTGAATATCTATATTTCAAGTTTGAAACTAAGATGGCAGAATAAATAGCAATGTGATAAATATACTTGTATTCAAAATCAGAACTTTCTGCATTAAAGTATTTTATAATATGCTTTCAACTCTTCAATATTTACAAGTTCACAAATTTTATATATATAAGGATGACAGATATTTACTATATAGTAGCAAGCAAGAAGATCAAAAACACATATAGCTATGCTTACAAAACTAAAGTAACAAAGACAATATCAGATGGCAAATGCAAATTGTTCTCAGTAATATAATTACATCAGTAACAAAAGATATCAATAATAAAATCACACAGAATGCTATTAAAATATACTTCCAATTATCAACAGTCTTCACTGAGTTATTTAATATCAACACTAATGATATAATTTGCCAGATACCATTGTACAGATTAGTATCTAGAGAATTGATCTAATTTCTTTATAATTATCATATTTCAGTCACAACAGCCTGAATAATATCAATAAAGTTTATCAAATGGATATCCAACAAAGTTTATACCAGCATATGGATACCTAGATGTAAGATGATCAATCAAAAAGAAAAATTAGTAGGAATCACAAGAAAAATGAAGTACAAAATATAGCAAATAGCAAAGGTCAGCCTATAGGATCAGTAATCATAACTCCATATCAAACTATCAGCAGAATATAAAAAAACTCATTTCTCTGTACATGCGGACATCCAGATAATACTTATTAAAATGGATACTACCCTCTACAAGCAAGAATAAAAAGAAAAAGTATAGATATAACATGTGATATAGTTATATTACATGCTAAACCAAATAAAATTATTTTGTCTTTAGAATCAGTTTAGTCTTAGACAGATCCAGGGTGGCTAGTTGCATCTTATATTTTAAATATAATATGGATGATTTCTGATCTATCACTTATTATTATATAAATTAGTATAGAGTATATGTAGATAAGAGATAAGACTATACTTTAGTAATTCAAATAATAATAAATGCATCTCTTTCCTATCAATCTCTCAACTAGATAAAGTTCAAGATGTCCAAAGCAAAAAAATTTTCACTGCTATCATTAAATACATTATTACACATAATATTTAAGCAAAATATAATCTACCACTCTTAACCTCAGCTTTTTATTAATTATATTTCTCTTTTCTTCTACTTTTTTTCTATATTATTACATGTTATAAGAACAAAAACAATAAAAATAATAAAAACTCTTAAATACAAAAATAATTCTTTTATTTTCTCTCTTATTTTCTTTCTAAGTTACATCAATACAATAAAATATTTAATACAAAAGAATAATAATATAAGGAAAATTCTTCAAAAAAAACTCCTCTAACACCAATATCATCTTTAGAATATTTTAAAAATGCTCTTGGTTTACAATCCCCTTCACAGGTAAATAAGTTAGCTGTCATTCCTCCTGTTTTATCAACCGGTAAATTATCAGACACAATTTCCAAAAATGTCAAGTTCAGCACATGAAAAAATTTATATGACAGATCATCTGATTCACATGTTTCACATGCCAAATGAGCAAAAAAGAAGAGTATATCATCCAAGTCAACTAATTAAAATAACAATTAGCCAATAATAGATAATCAGTTAATATCAGATAAACAATTAACAATACATAACCAAATCAGTCAAAATAATCAATCCAATATGGAAGTTAACTCATCTGAACATAGCTATATCAAAAATGAAATCATAATATTATATGATAATACAGCAGACAATGAAGTATTCTAGCCAAATGATAAGAAACAAGAATAGGAAGTGGTTGTTAATATCAAAAGATATCATAGTTAGATAACTGAAATACTTTTTCCTAATCAATCCACAAAAAAAATATTACATACATTAACAATAAACTAGCAGAACTACATGACTTTCTTAAAGCTAAATCTGTTACCTTAAATAGAGAAAAATATATATATGCAGAGTTCTCATCAGTCAAATCGCAAGATCATGTTTATCATATTCCTTTAGATAATAACTTTCTGACAAATAATCATCCAGCATTGACAAATAAGATTAATACTAATACAGTAGTTGTAATAAGAGATATCTTACTGGGTATCACAGTCAAATAGATTCAAATAGTAATGTCTCAATTTGGTAAAATCCAAGATATTAAATAGCATATAATCAATAAGTAGGCCTATATAATTATTCAATATGTTACAGAAGAGTAAGCCAAAATAGTAATTGAAGAGTGATCAGTATTACTAGAAACAGATAAAGTACGTCTCTTACCACTTCTTAATCAATATGAGATCATTCAACAAAGAGATACCTACTCAATAAAGTTAGTCAATCTGCCATATGATATCATAGTATATAAACTTGATAACATTCTTTAATAAATCAACACAAAAATTTGTTTTATTCCAAGATCTCCAGTCAAATATAACAGACAAAGACTAGTCATAATCAGCTTTGAATCTGAAACAAATATGGCAGTAGCCATGATTAAAAAGCTAGTATTATAAAACTTGCAACTCTGATGAGAGCAAATTAATGTAAAAGTATATAACATATATTTCTCACACGCATATATCACAAAGTTTTGCACTGCCAAAAATAAAAAAGTATAATCATATAATCAACTTAATAAGCTCTATGAAAATTGTTATATTACTTATCAAATACCAATCATATCTTCTCCAATACTAAATTACAAAAAGGCTTTCTTAAACAAACTTGATATCTCCAAATAGATAATCAAAAATGTAAATTCCAACAAAGAGAATCAAATTGAAATACCTGAGAATTCTAACAATCCATTTGTTAATAACAGCATACAAATTCATGAAAGTGTTTAAATCAAATTAAGTAATCAAGAGCAAACAATACAAAAACTGCAACAAGATATAGACAAGTTCTCTAAGAATATAAATAATATTTTCTCCAAGATCAATAGTATCAAGGAAAAGTTAGATCACTTAATCAATATTATCAATCCAATCAAATCCAATAAATCAGTTCCTGATGTATCAAGAATGCCAATATTCTCTGAGCCAGAACCACTTATGAAAATTATCAACAAAAACTCATACAAAGATATTCTAAAACAAAATGAAAAACTTTGGACAAGCAATAGTTTATTAAATAAAATAATAACTGACCTTACATCTTAATTCAATACCCTGAAAGAACAATACATACAGCTGCTAAACAGACTTAGTCAAATAGAATAAACATCTAATAATGCAGTATAATCATAATAATACTAAACAAAATAACATAGATTCCATACCAGAAAGTCTTTATTGATAATTCCAAACTTAACAAAAATCTATATTCCTTTAATAACATTTTCTCTTCTATTCTTAATATGATAATAAGTATAATTAATATTAGAGGACTCTGCAGTCCAGACAAAGTCCAAGATGTAATTACACTTTTCTCAAATCTCAAAATAGACATACTGATCATTACTGAAACCAAGCTTACAAATTAACAAGCCAAATTCACATTTTCACGTTCTAATAGATATATCTATTTGTGATCAACAAATGAATCATAATCTCTTGGTATAGGTATAAGCATACTAATTAATCCATTCTGGACTAGACATATACAAAAAATCACAAAGATCTCAGGAAGACTCATACAAATATCATTAGCATTTACAAATAATATCAAAGTAAAAATTATAGCATTATATCTTTCAGCATCTAATCTCAAAAAGAACAGATAAACTAAAAGAATAATATTACATCACATAAACAGAATCACATCATACACAAAACTATTCATAGTTAGAGGGGATTTTAACATTTATTTGATCTCTCAAAAAATAATCTGGTTTCATTACTCAGATTCAAAAACATAGTTAAAACAAATCAATTTCTATACCCTAATACCAATGCATTTACGTGGTCAAGAATAAATTCCAAAAGGTATTTGAACATGATTTGATACAGTCAGAATCTGGTTCTAACTATCAGTTAATCGAGCATATCAGATCCATATTAGATTGAAACAGATCACTTATTAGTGCAGTCAGCCTTTAATCTCCTTTCAATATAATGAAAAACTTTCTTATTAGTTATTAAATGATGGAGAACAAAAAGAAAAGTATATATCACAAAAAATACATCTAAAGAAGATTGGACATAATTCGAGGAAATCATCAATTTACATCCAAAAATCAAGGAGAATTATGCAAATCAATCTATGTCAGAGTTGTGAAACATAATAAAATACATAATTATAGATGCAACCAATCAGGTATTCAAAAAAAACCAATATCAACACATCAAATACAAAGTATCAAAAACACAGAGTTATAAAAAAAGAATAAACTAATTGGAAGCATGCTATATCATTTGAATCAATATCAATATAATATCACAAAGTCATTAGCAAGTATATAAGCATGTCTGTTAAAGCTCTGCAAACAGTTACATAGTCTAGAACCCACAGCACTCATATTTTTATCTATAAATGTAAGCAATACATATATATTATCTATGATATCACAACTTAAAATCCTAAGGAAGCAAGTTCAGATAGCAAAAAATCTTGAGAATAAAAAAATGCAAACTATACAAATAGAACAAGTAATCAAAATCAATCAAAACAATTTTTAACATAATCAAGATAGAATGCTGAATAGTATTCTAAATAAAGAAGCCTTATCCATCTCAATTAACAAAGTGTATCAAAATCAATATTTTATAGGATACCCTACTAAAGTCAAAAATGTAGTATAAGATTATTTTAATCAATGACACAAGAAATGTAATATAAAAAGTTGGCCATCACAAAAATGAAAAGATATTTATGAATCAATAACATCAATAGAGGATCATGTATTTGATCCAGTAATGAGGCCAATCAAGTTAGAAGAAATTCAAGAACAGCTAGTAATGATTCATCCAGATAAAGCAGCTAGAATCAATCTCATCAAAAATGCATTCTGACAATACTGTGGAGATATAATATACACGATGCTTGTCATCCTATTCAATAAATATTTAGAGAAACAAGATATTCCACATAAATGGAAACAAATCAGTATAATTCTTATATTCAAACTACAGACTGAGAGAGAAACTTGAATATAACAAGGCTGATAGTTCTTCTTGATACAGCACAAAAGTTACTCACAAGAATTATTACCAACTGCATATCAAATATCTGCACTAAGCATAGTATTCTCAAAGGTAATAACTTCTCAGTACTCAAAAATACTACTACAAGCAGCCCGCTACACATTATTAATAATATAATGGAAGATGCTAGAGAACATAAAAAAGAGCTATGGTGTGTATTTCAAGATATGCGTAGAGTATATAATTCCATCAGCTGGCCAATATTAAAAAATAGTCTACTCTGCATAAAAATGAATCCCAGTTATATTAATCTGCTGGAAAATATTCAAATAAACTGATTTAATCAAATACACACAGAGTATGGACTAACTAAACTGTATCCAGTAGAAGATGGTCTTGATCAAGGAGAAGTACACTTACCAATTCTATGAAGAATTTTCTATGACCCATTATTATATATGATTAACTCTATCAAGAATATTCATAGATATAATATCAATAACGCAAATATTTGATTTTCTCACTTTCAACCAGATCAAATTGATATAAAAATCTCAAGCCTAGTATTTATAGATGACACAGTGTGGATTTCTAACTCTAAAAAAAAATAAGAATAATATTCTAGAAATAGCACAAGAGTTTTATGATATATATGATATTGAAATTAATACTAATAAAACAGAAGCATTATCAATCAATCTATCAAAGCTAAGTGAAGACATAAAACTATCATTTCAACAATCAAAGCCAGAGATAAAAAGTATTTTAACAAATAGCTACACCAAATATCTAGGAATATTAATCAGTTCAGATGACAAGTTTAGAGCCTAGCAATAATAAATAGAAATAGAAGTCAACTCAACAACAGCTATACTTGAAAAAAAATTTATCACTGACAAAATGACAGCATATATTTTCAACAGAGTTCTATTTCCTGTAATAGAATACAAAACTCAGCTTTTTTGTTTTATCAAACATCTTTTATAATATAATAATAAGAAAAATTAAAAAAATGATCAAATAAAAATCATCATTACCATCAGACTGTCTAAACTCAATCTTGTTTCATTTAGCATGGTTGGCACTAGATAATATAGATGATATCCTGGTATGACATAAAATCTTAGAATTATTTCTCCAGCTTAATGATAATATCTTGGTAAAGATGATTACTATAATCAGATTACAACAACTATAAATGCAATATTAATCAGACAACTTAGTTTTAGTCTCATCCACATCAGAGTCAAGTTTTATTAGAAAAAGCCTAATTGCAAGCATAATCCTACTAATGTATAATTACAATATCTCCTTTTGATCAACAAATAATGATATATTAACATCACAAACAAATACTTTTAGATGGCTAATAATACAATTTCTAAATAACTGGCCAGATTATAAATCTGCTCAAAAAATTTTAGCTCAAGATAACATACTCTTCTTATCACAAATAACAAAATATAATAATATATAATTCATATCATGGAAGCAATACAAATATAAATATAGAAGCTCTGCACATGAATATGAACCAAAGTGGTTCATCACTCTAAAACAAAGAGTAACTAATACAAATACCTCAGCAAATGCAATCATTACCAACAAATAATACAGTATAAAACAACTACAATACAAAATACCTGATTATAAAATCTCAAATCATTTTAATAGTAATTCAAATCTCTATTCAGAATGACACTCCATGAAAGCAAAAATAAGTACCATAAATTTTGAATCTTTCTTTACAAATGGATCAATAGCCAATACTAGCACACTAATAGTATCAGCAAGAACAGCATGAACAATATGGCCCTCTAGTTATAATTTTAAATTCGCTATAAATAATCCAACATCTATTACTAAAACAGAATTATTTGTAATTTATACATTATCAGAAATTATATCAACAAATGCCAAAATCCTGATTTTAACAGATAGTCAATTAGTAATCTAAGATTTTAAATATAATATAAATCACAGAGATAAGTGATCTACCAGATAATTATATCAATAATCAAACTGGTTACTTTGAAAAATTTTGGTACATAATATAAGTATAAATAATCTCAAAATAACACTTAATAAAGTTAAAGGACATTCAAATAATTTGGATAATGAGTTAACTAATCAATTAGCAAATCAAGATCGCAAAGCAAACTAGCTATCTATAAATTATCACAACTTACCTACATCTAAATTCATACTAATATTTGATCAGACCATAGAAATTGATATGAATGTGCAGCACTTTTTTAAAAAATATTATCAAAACAAGTGTATAATCAAGTGATAATATGAGAGTAAAGTTTATCAAATTCTGATATTAATACATAAACAAATAGACTGGATATTTATATTCCAAGTTTGGAATCAAAATGATGGAATAAATAGTAATGTGACAAATATACT
Organism: Ambispora leptoticha; assembly: GCA_910591765.1. Classification (NCBI taxonomy): domain Eukaryota; kingdom Fungi; phylum Glomeromycota; class Glomeromycetes; order Archaeosporales; family Ambisporaceae; genus Ambispora; species Ambispora leptoticha. The sequence goes on from CAJVPS010000363.1 coordinate 22,868, forward strand.
TGCATCCAAAATCAGAACTTTCTGCATTAAAGCATTTCATAATATGCTTCTAACTCTTTAATATTTATAAGTCTGCAAACTCCATATATATAAAAATGACTAGTATTTACTATATTATAGCAAGCAAGAAGATTAAAAATATATATGACTATACTCACTAAACCAAAGTAATAGAGATAAAATCAGACAGCAAATACAAACAGTTCTCAGTAATATAATTACATCAGTAATAAAAGATACCAATAACAAAATCATACAGAATGCTATTAAAATATACTTCTAATTATTAACAGTTTTTACTAAGTTGTTTAATATCAATACTAATAATATAACTTGTCAGATATCACTATATGGATTAGTATCTAGAGAATTAGTCTAATTCCTTTATAATCATTATATTCCAGTCACAATAGTCTGAATAATATCAATAAAGTTTATCAAATAGATATCTAACAAATTCTAAATCAGTACATGGATACCTAGATATAAGATAGTCAATTAAAAAGAAAAATCAGTAGGAATCACAAGAAAAATGAAAGTGCAAAATACAGCAGGTAGCAAAGGTTGGCCTACAGGATCAGCAATCACAACTTCATATCAAATCATCAGCAGAATATAGAAAAATCCATTTCTTTATATATGCGGACATCCAGAAAATATTCACCAAAATGGATACTACCCCCTACAAGCAAGGATAAAAAGAAAAAGTATAGATATAATATGTGATATAGTTATATTACATGCTAAATCAAATAAAATTATTTTACCTTTAGAACTAGTTTAGTCTTAGACAGGTTCAGGATGACTAATCACATCTTATATTTTAAATGTAATATGAATGATCTCTAATCTATTACTTATTATTATGTAAATTAGCATAAAGTATATGTAGACAAGAGATAAGACTACACTATAGTAATTCAAATAATAATAATAATAATAATAATAATAATAATAATAATAATATCCAACAAAGACAAATCAAAACTGATGTAGATTTAATAACAACACTATTAGGAAAAAAGTTTATCACTGACAAGCAAGCTATTTACATCTTTAATAGAATTCTCTTTCCTACTATCAAATACAAAACACAGTTGTTTATTCTCTCCATCATCTTCTGCAAATTAATAATGAGAAAAATCAAGAAAATCATCAAATAAAAGTCAAATCTCCCTTCAAACTATCTAAATTCAATTTTATATCATCCTGTTCTGCTAGCATTCAAGAGTTTATCAGATACTTTAGCTTGAAGTAAAATTTTTGAATTATTTATTCAACTTAATGACAAAATACTCATAAGCAAGATTATGCAAATTAAGCTATAAAAACTTTAATAATAAAGATAAACAGAAGAATCAGTATTGCTCAATCCAACTCCAGAACTCTCTCTTACAGGAAAAAATCTAATAATCAGTGTGATACCCCTAATATATCAGTTTAATATCTCTTTCTTTCCCTCTATTAATGATACTTCAATAACAATTTACTCATCTCACAGATGATCCATCTCAAAAATTCTAAATAACTAGTCTAATCACAGAACTTGCAGAAAATCACTTACACAAGATAATATTTTATTCCTATCCCAGCTCACAAAATATAATAACATAAAGCTTATTTCATAGAAACAGTACAAGCACAAATTTTGATTAACAAAATAGAGCTATGAGTCAAAATAATTTATTAATCTAATATAAAGGGTCACTAATTATAATAATTTAGCTAATATAACAATTATTAACAAATAATTTGGTCACAGCAAAGATGTATATAAAATTCCAGCTCATCACATTTTTATATACTTCAATAGCAGCTCTAATCTCTACCTAAACTAACAATATCTAAAAGCACAGCCAAGTCTATTAGATATAGATAACAGTTTCTACACAAACAGATCAATAGCCAACTCCAGTTCATCCACAATGTTAGCAGAAGCAGCATGAATCTCATGGTCATCTAATACTAACTTCAGGTTCTCTTTGACAAACTCACTATTTATAATAAAAACAGAATTATTTGTCATCTATATCTTGTCAGAAATAATGTCAGAAAATTTGAAAGTGTTTATTTTTTCAGATAGCCAATTAGTCATACAAGAGTTTAAAAATAATATCCTAGCATGGTTACTCTAATCTACTCATCATCTATATCAGCAACCAAACTGGCCACTCTGGGAAATTCTTGCTAATAATATTAGCAACAAAAATATTAATATTGTGATTCATAAAGTAAAGGGCCACTCTAGCAATCCAGGCAATAACTTAGCTGATCAACTTGTAAATCAAGATCACAATGCAGACACTCTCTTTATCAATTATCATCAACTACCATCTACTAAATTTATACTAATATTTAATCAAACTACTCCAATAGACATCAACTTGAGAACATTCTTCAAAAAAATATTTTACCATACATGCATCTTTAAGTGATAGAATGAATCAAGAACAAAAAATACTCTGCAATCCTTAGCACAAAATGCTAACTAGACTGGTATAATTTCAGTATAGAACCAAGATGGAGGAATCAATAGTAATCAAATCATCACATATATTTCCAAAATCTAAACTTTCTTTATTAAGACATTCTATAATATATTACCTATCCTGTAATATCTCAAAACTTGCAAATCTCATATATACAAAAATGATATCTGCTACTTGTGTAATTCAGCGGTAAAAGATCAAATTCATCTTTGGACTTGCCCAGTAGCCAGCAAAGTGAGAACTATTATTCATCAACAAGTATTATCTCACTTACATGACTCATCTAAGTCAAACTCTGATAATTTAATGGATGGTCTCTCAAAACAAATTATTCAAGCTTATCTTCAAATATCTCTCATCTTCACAGTTATATTCAACTTTATTTTACTTAATGTTATCAACTTTAGCATGCTTATTGGAATAGTACCAAAAGAGCTAATTCAATTTTTCATCTCCCAACAATATTTAATGTTAATAGCAAGAAAATCAACAGTTAAATTCACTAAATGACTATCATAGTAATTTTACAAATATATCTGACTTAATTATTATAAAGCAGTTAACAAGCATGAAAAATTCTTAGGAATAATTAGAGTACATAAAAATTACAAATAGACATCTTATAAAGAATAGTCCAAAGATATTTCTACATCACAATCTTATTAAACCATCTTCAAGACATGATCAGATCCTTTTCTCTACATATATAGATTCTCAGATGACCAGCATTATAATTAGCAGTGTTCAATCTAAGTTATCACTTCAAAGAAGATCAATGAAATTACTCAAAAAGTTTTTAGTTTGCAAATTAAACCTTGTAAATTAGTTTTTCTATTAGAACCAGTTTAGTCTTAAACAGGTTTATAGTGGCTAGTTACATCTTATATTTTTAATATAATATGGATGATCTCTAATTTATCATCTATTTAATATGTAAATTACATAATAGAATTAGTGTAAATGAGAGATAAGACTACATTGTAGCTTCATAATAATAATAATAATAATAATAATAATAATAATAATAATAATAATAATAATAATAATAATAATAATAATAAT
>CAJVPS010000364.1:0-26406 GCA_910591765.1 Ambispora leptoticha
TACTTTTAGCCTCAGATCTGAATACTTTTAAATAATAAAAACAATTATAAGTTATAAAATTAAAACTTATTCATATCGCATTTTATCTTGTTTACAAACATTAACAAAATAATCTTACATTAATAAAAAGAATTCAAATAGATTTAACTTTATTTTTTTTAATATAATAGAAATAAATTATAGATTGATAATAGAACTTAGCAAATTTATTATATAAGTTAATAATAATATATTGATAAAATATTTTAATTATATAAAAATATCAAGTTAATTAGTTTAAAGAGTATTATTTAAATTAATAGAATTAATAAAGAGATATATTAAAGATATAAGTTTTATTTTATCTTTAAAAAATTATAATTTTTAATTATTATAAGTTTATTTACTATTTAAATAAACTTAAATATTTATCCTATTACAGAAATATTTAATTTAATTTTTTATTTTATTATCTTAAAAGATAATAATAAATTTAATTATAAAAAACTTAGTAAAAATTTATATTACTTTAATAGATATTAAGTAATAATATTTATTTATATATTATCTTATATTTATTTTTATTATTAATATAAAATTAACTTTTACAGAATAATAATAATAATAAATGATAAAAATATATTTATATCATAATTTTAGATATATAAATAAATATTAATATGAAAAATAAATATTATATTTTTTTTAATACTTTACATAAATATTTTATTATATAAATTTTGATTATTATCTTTTTTCTTTTTGTATAAATAGTCTCAAACTTAATATAATTATAAATATTATCTTATAAATTTGAATATGAAATTATTACTAATAATAATTTAAATTTTTATATTATTTAATAATACTTTCTTTTTCAAGTCTTTTTTATTTTTTTATTCTAAATCTTATTTAAATTTTATATAATATTTGAGTATTTTTAGTTTTACTCTACTTTTATTAATAATTTTCTTTTTTTCTTTAATTTTAATTATTAATATTTGTCTTAAATTATAATTAGATATTTATATATATATTTATTATTTTTTTAATTACTATAATAATATTTTTTATTTAATTATATTTTTAATAATAATATTTATTTTATTAAATATCTATAAGAAAATTTTTATTAAGCTAAATACAGATTCTAATATAAAAGAATTTATAATAAGTACTAAAATTATAAAACTTTAATAAAACTAATATAAGATAAGATAATAAAATATGTTTTAATTTATTTTTAGATAATAACTTTATTTTGAATTTTGATTTATTTTCATATAACTTATACTTCTCTTAATAATTCTAAAATAGTATTAAAATATATTATTTATTTATAATATATATAAATATTTGAAAACTCTTAATATAAGTTAGTGAATTATTTATAAAAGAAATTTTTATTAAAATTAAAACTTATTAAAAAGCTTTATATTTTTTTAAAATTTTAGATATAAAAAATATATGAATTGATACAATATATTATATTAACTAATATAGATTTATATTAAAGATAATATAATAACTATTGTAATATGATGATAAATTTTATTTAGTTATAACTAGTTGTAACTTATAAAATTTTAGAATTATAACATATTATAATAGATAATAAATAAGTATAATATACTTGTTACATTATCTTTAATCTATATTATATTAACTTATACAAATTTATATCATATTAATAATTTATATTATGCTATTATATATAATTATACTATATATAAATAGATAAATTTATTAATTAGATAATATCAGATAATAAATAATATATTTTTAATCATATTATTATATTATAATAAATAATTTTTATTTTTATTAATTTTTTATTTAAATATATATAATTATATTATTAATACTTAATAAATATAAGATTTGTTTAAAGTAAAGATAATTATATAAGTTAATAATTAATTAAAAAATATGAATAATAATTAATTAAATAATAATAATATTTTTTTAAATTATATTCTTTTTATAAAAAAAAATAAAAATTAAATTAAAAAAAAAGAACTTATAAAAAAAACTAAATTAAAATCAAATCAATATTAATGTGATATTTATTAAAGCTTGCGAGCTCATGTTTTTTAGTATCTGTCATGTGATTAGATGTCAAAGTGCATTATACGTACACATTTTTTTTTAGTCAATTTACATACACAAATGACTGCAAAGAATCCTCGTATCAGCAACTCTCGTGCATTAACTATAGTAATAAAACTAGGCACCTCTTCAATATGCGAAGAAGAGACACATTTACCTTTACTATCAAACCTATCCCTCCTGATCGAGACAATAGTAAAACTACGAAAACTAGGACATCGAGTTGTGTTGGTGACAAGTGGAGCGATCGGGGTTGGTTTAAGACGACTTAATATGGAAAAGAAACCGAAGAAGCTGTCGGCCATACAGGTTTGGATGGATTTTGCATTTTACCTGTGAGTTAATAGTGGAAATTCATTTTTCTAGTGAGGCTAAATTCTTTTCTATTTCATTGGATTTAAACACGCTATCTTTTTGAAAGGCAGTTGCGGCTGTTGGACAAGGTAGATTGATGCGAATGTACGATGACTTATTCAGTCAGCTGAATCAGCCCATCGCGCAGATTCTCTTGACGCGTAATGACATTGCTGATGTAAATAACATTAAAAAAAATCGTGAGCGCAAACTAAATTATTTTTAATATCTATTATTTTGAGAGATGGTTTATTATCTTTCGATTACATTAATAATCGCGTATATTTTATTTACACGTATATAGCGTACACAGTATCGAAACGCTGTAAACACATTCTCGGAGTTACTGGCTATTGGGGTGGTGCCTATAGTAAATGAGAACGATACGATTTCTGTTAGCGTAAGTGTTATATTATTTATTTGATGCATTTAATTTAATACTGTTACTTGACTATACAAATTTCATAAATATTCTTATTAGGAAATTAGATTTGGTGATAATGATACTTTATCAGCGATAGCAGCCAAAATGGTTAACGCGGATTATTTGTTTCTAATGACAGATGTAGATTGTTTGTATACCGATAATCCGCGCCTGAATCCTGATGCCAGGCCGGTAGAGATTGTTGAGGATGTTGGTGCATTAAGAGAGCAAGGTTTTTATGATAGATTTTTTATTAGCACTTGTACTGGAAGACACACGTGCTTAAATAATTAAAATCGCTTGCCATCAAATTAATAGTAAAGATAACTTCACCTGGCAGCGCATTAGGCACTGGCGGAATGATCACAAAATTGACAGCGGCCGATCTCGCCACAGCAGCCGGCGTCACAACAATAATATGTCGCGGCTCGACTCCACAAAACATCTTAACCATAATTTCGCATCTTTCCATAAACCCCACGATTACAACGTCAGACGATTCTTCCATCCCATTACATACGCGTTTTCTCGCCAAAAAAAACCCATTGACAGATCGTAAATGGTGGATATTGCACGGACTACACACGGCCGGCACCTTAGTGATTGACGAAGGAGCTTACAAAGCGCTCACTCGGCCGGGCCAGTCGAGCAGTTTATTCGCTGCTGGGATTGTGAGGGTTGAGGGGAATTTTATCGCCGATCAAGCGGTTAAAGTTGTAGTGGATTTGAAGAAACGAAATTTGGATAGTAATAATGATGGAGCTAGTGGAAATGATGATTTATGTGCTGAAGTGAAAGAAATTGGTAAAGGATTAGTGAATTATTCATCTGTTGAGATAACAAGAATTAAGGGACACCAGAGTTCTGAAATTGCGGAGTTGTTGGGTTACGCTGATTCTGAATGTGTAATTCATAGGGATAATTTCTCGATATTTGTAACTTAGTGTAGTGATGCTTACCTGATCAATTCATGTCAATATAATAAAAATCTAATGATTTTGTACGCGTCGCATTAATATTATGAATATGGATTTATCTGCCAAACCACAATCACCAAAACCCCGGCCAATCCAAAAACTCGAAGAAACTGTTGTTAATAGAATTGCAGCCGGAGAGGTCTTTAAACTGTTTTTTTTAGTTTTGTGCTTTGCTCTAGTTGAATTCTTTAATAATGTGCTTATGTAATAGATTATACATCGCCCAGCAAACGCGTTAAAAGAGTTGATAGAAAACTCTTTGGACGCTGGGTCAACTAATATTCAAATAACTATCAAAGATGGGGGACTTAAGCTTCTACAGATTCAAGATAATGGGCATGGTATACGAGTGAGTGGTGGCATCTTCTACGCCGTCTATTATAATATTTCTTTATTGGCTTGTTAGTTCACAAACGGTTTTATTGCATGTGTTAGAGAGAAGATATGGCTATTGTTTGTGAGCGTTTTACCACAAGTAAACTCAAAAGCTTTGAAGACCTGTCGAATATTAGCACCTATGGTTTTCGAGGGGAAGCTTTGGCGAGTATTACTCACGTTGCACATGTTACTATTACCACAAAGACTGCCGACTCTAATTGTGCATATCGGTAGATATCAATTCTAATTCTAAATATAAAATATACGGTATTTATTTGACGAATTAAATTCTCATTAACGTCACAGAGCTCATTATTCCGATGGTATTCTTGTTCCGCCCAAGCCGGGAGTAAGTGCAGAACCAAAACCGTGTGCTGGGAATAATGGAACGCAAATTACGGTATTTTTGATTTAGACGCGTCTAATTTATCTTTTCACGACCAGCACATTAAGATCTCGTTTTTTATTCGCAGGCCGAGGATCTTTTTTATAATGTACCAGCGCGGCGAAAAGCTATGAAGAATTTTGCCGAGGAGTACAATCAAATTATGGATATTGTGAATCGATATGCCATTCATAATGCTGGTGTTAGCTTTACGTGTAAAAAGGTATGTTTTTGATCATATAAGCAACAATTGTATTAATATTTATTATTGATATTTTTGTTTTAAATAGCAAGGTTCGAATCAAGCCGACATCAATACACTGACAACCGGATCAACAGTGGACAATATTCGCCAAGTGTATGGAGTGAACACCGCATCCGAGTTACTTGAAATCAACAAAGAATATAAAAAACTTGAGGTCAAATTAAAAGGATATATTTCTAATGCTAATTATAGTCTCAAGAAAATGGTTCTTTTGTTGTTTGTTAATCGTACGTACGAATCTTTGCTATTGTTTGTTATTAATTCAAATTGTTTATTTATTATTTATTATATTTTTTAATAGACAGAGCCGTTGAAAACTCTACACTAAAAAAAATGATTGAAAGTGTGTATTCGTCACTGTTGCCAAAACATACTTACCCGTTTCTTTATTTAAGTCTTGAAATTAATCCGAAAAATGTGGATGTTAATGTTCATCCTACTAAGCGTGAGGTGAAGAGGAGAATAGCTGCTATTATTGGACTTCGTTTTTTTTAACACGTGAAACTTCAACGTGTTTGTCATAAAAGGTACTTTTTTTGCATGAGGATAAAATAATTGGGAGAATATGTGATGCAATCCAAGAAAATCTTGCCTGCGCAAATTCTTCGAGATCTTTTCATACGCAGGTTAGTAGTGATGAATCTGTTCAGTATTTTGATTATTATTCTTTTTCTATATACGTGCTTTTTTATTTTTTTATTTAGACGTTATTACCGGGAGCAGCTACTCCATCGATTGAATACAGTGATGCCAAGGAAAATCAAGACAAGTTCTCAAAGAAGTCAGGTTGATTGTTTTTTAAATTTATTTTTTATTAATATATCTCAAAGTCAATTGATCTGATATGTTGATTGAATAACTTGTTCAACCACCGCATCAATGCTCAGCCATAATTTATGATCATAAACTTGTGAGAACTGATTCTCACGCACGAACTTTGGATAATTTTTATGAGCCGGAAGAATTGTTAGAACCGTTGAATAAAAAGGCGAAAAAAGAAGTTACATCCCCTAAAAAAGATGTCGAGGAGAAATCAACAAAGAGGTATCTCTTTTATTTATAGAAGCAATAAAGTAATGAGCTTTATAAAGAAACACTGCTTAAAAGGTTAATTAGACATCATGATTTTGCAAAACAGCAACTCGCAAGGAAACCGACTGTCTAGTAATCCTAACCCAAAACCAAAAAGAAAACGAATTGAGGTGCGATTATCCAGTATATTAAATTTACGTAAACAAGTCAAAGAAGAAGGGCATCAAGGTATTACGTAATCATTTGTCTATTTTAGGAAATATTTTTGAAGTTTGATGCATTTATTAATTTCCTCTCTGACTGCGAAAGGTCTTACTGATCTGCTTGCAAATCACACGCTCGTTGGATGCGTTGATGACAAGCAAACATTAGCACTCGTCCAACATCAATTAAAATTATATTTATTAGATTATAATAAGCTCAGGTTTCTTATCATCATCATCATTATTTGCCCTTTGATTGTGTTACTAGAACTTCTATTTTAAATATAGTGAGGAGCTTTTCTATCAATTGACATTACAAGAATTCTGTAATTTCGGGACCATCCATTTGTCGACCCCAGCTCCCATTAACGATCTCATTATTTTTGCATTAGAAAATATTGAAAATGATGAATTTTTTAATAATCTGAAATCGAAAGATGAGATTGCACAGGTAAGTTGTTAAATTTCAAATTGACGCATAGAACTACATTACTGATCTCTACCAATCTCAATCCGTCTATATGTAACTTTTTACTGAATAATTATAATTATTACAGATAATTACTGGACAATTAATTGAGCGCCGAGAAATGTTGCAAGAGTATTTCGCGATAACTATTTCGGAGAAGGGTGAATTAACTACTTTGCCATTGATGCTTAAAGGATATGCGCCAAATATGGATAAGCTCCCTACTTTCTTGTTACATTTGGGCACTGAGGTAAATTAACTATTTCAATATTGTTAATTTTCTTTTCTTTTTTTTATAGTGAATATGTTTTATTTGATGTTATATTAAGGTTGATTGGACTACGGAAATCAAATGCTTTGAAACCCTTGCTCGTGAAATTGGATACTTCTATGCGACCGAACCACCAGAATTCTGTGAAGATGATGAAACAAAAGTGAACGAGATAAATGAAGAACAAATGGAGATAGATAATGAGGACGATGAATCTATTAAAAGTGATGATAATGATGATGAAAATGATACAAAAAGGATGGATATGGAAGAAGAAAAAGACGTTTACTCTATAGATATCGAGAATGATGATGAGAAATTAAATTCAAAACAAGATCAAAACCACACCAACTCAAATTTTACACAAAAAGAAACAGCATCAGCGGCACTTGTGAAATATCGATGGGAAATTGAACATTTAATATTTCCGGCGTTGAAAAATAATTTCATTGCACCGAAAAGCTTTGCTACTGGTGGCCAAATAATTCAAGTTGCTAATCTGCCGGCTTTGTATCGTATATTTGAACGATGTTAATTAAAAATGATAAATAGTAGTCATCTTAAATGAAGGTAAAAATGGATTAATGGATACAATGGTAAATGAATGAATAAGAAATAAACATAATAAGAGGTAATTTTTTCTTGCAACTAGAACCCTAGTTTATATATTTTTCGTGAATCACTTTTCAGATCTAGATTATCAAGGTTTTCCCACCACTTGTACAAAAAGTTTTCTGAAATGAGTTTAAACCAGGGTGTGAATTTCCAATCTACAAAAATATATAAATTTATTTTGAGTAATTTCATAATGAAATCTAAAAAATAAAAGAATTTACCTCCCGGATTTTCAAATCGACGCCGAAGCTCATCAATTGATAGCCATTCAACGGCTTTAACTTCATTTAAGTTGATGTTCAAGTCGACGTTTGCACGGATAATTAAAACGTAATCGACTAGAGATAAAAGAATCTTTCAATGTAAGATTCATGGATGACATCTAATATGACAGTATAGAAAGTAAAGACCTTCATGTTCTCCCCAAACACCATCAGAAGGCGCCAGATAGTGAATCCTTGTTAGGAATTTAAACTCATCAAGTGGTACTTGTGATGGCTTTATTCCTAATTCATGCTCTAATTTGCGTTGAGCAGCTCTACGCACACCTAATAGCGTAATTATCCAGAAACAATTATTTATATATACAGACAAAACCTCGAGCGTATTTATCCAGAAACAATTATTTATATATACAGACGAAAACCTCGATATACCGATAATAGAATTTCCTTCGGTCGGGAACTGGAATGGAACTGTATTAGTTGAAATTACCTATTTGATTCTCTTCTTCGAGTTCAAGTGCAGTATTCAAAGGATGAGAACAACAAGAGTTTGTCCATAAGTCGGGAAATGTTATTTTCTCAGTAGCACGTTGCTGCAACAAGAGTTTGTTCTCAGAATTAAAAAGGAATACAGAGAATGCTCGGTGTAGTAATCCCTTGTTAATATTCTCCATTAGGTGACCTTTTTTTTTGAGACATTGAACATGTATATACGAGTGACAAGAAAATGGGATTTTTTATTCTTTTTCAGTTTTAAAAAGATAGAAGTTCTCCGATCACATACACATTTTTTTTGTTCCGGCGCCAATTTTCTTGTCATTCTCATCAACGAGAATACACATTTCTTCCATTAAGCGCACTTGCTCTTTGTCATATTGTTCGAAGTCTACTACGCCGTTTTGGTGGATTTTGATATTGTTCTGGCGATTGGCTTGTTCGAATTCTTTCCTAGTATCTTCGAGTTTGAGTTGTCCCATTTTATCGTAAAGTATACACAAAGGTGAAAGAGAAAAAAGTGAAAAAACTCGATTCAGCGGAAAACTTACCTTTTTCAAAAAATTTTAAAAACCAAATTTACACTAAACCGAAAATGTGATCGGGTTTTATCTATATTTAGTATGCAACACATTTCGAAATCAGTTGAACATCAATATAACACGTGGAATTACATAATCTTCTACACGACGCGAAAACGCGCGTTAACATCCTCGATTTCTTTACTAAATATCGTTTGCCCTTTTATTTCTATATCTGATATAATCTCTAATTTTTCAACATGGAGGATTATGAACTTTCGTTCTCTGATAATGAATTAATTATGTCATTTGATCATTCGACAAGCAATGCTGGTGAAGGCAGTAGTAGTGGAGTTACTGCTTCTCATGATTTGTCTTCGTCTTCAATTATGCAACAAAGAAAAAATATGTTTGAAGATAATGATATTTCAGAGGCTGATCGATTTGTGATAGCAGAATTGCTTTTGGAAGAAGAGGAGCGAAATAGTTATGGTTTTGAAACAGGTTATTAATGATTCTTTTGCAAGTTTGGATCATTTGGCGATTTAAAAATGCATAATCCTACCATGCCAAATGGATAATCAATAGGGGAGGAAATATTAGCCCGAAAAAGGCGAAGTGAATTTTCGTCATCCGATTACACATCCGCTCAAACTGGTACCAAAGATAAACCACCCACCAAAAAACCGACTCATGACTATTCACATAGAGCTAAAAGACTCGCAACTACAACTAAAATTATTTCATCATCCTCGTCATCAATACTTAGAAACCCAATAGAAACCAGCGTTTCAACCGAAAAGCAAACAACATTCAATACATCAAACGAAACTTCGAATTATAATTATAATCCGTCAACTACAAGACACCCACTAGATTCTTTTGATATTTCGGATTTCAGTAGCGATTTCGATTTTAATGTGCCAGCAGCAAGAAATTCCACGGATTCTTATCCCAAATTACCGAGTGTAACCAAAAAATCACCCCCGCTTACTTCCATTTTCACCGAAAGGCCAAAAACAGGTGAATTTCTTAAGGCGACAACTTCTAAAGGTCTTTTTTTGTATTTTCCCAAAAAATCTCAGTCAGCTACAGAGTTACCTCTGGTAAATGAACGTTTAAATTAACATACGTGATACTTTAATGGAAAAATTAATAGCATAAAATTGTTGCTCAATTGTTAATTAACACAGAGAAGCTATAATAAAAAATGTTTGCGCGATTTGTCAATATCTCGTCTAATTAGTAAAATTGAAAAAGATAAAGTTGCAAACTCTGAACTTAGGTACGTATCTGATTTATTGGATGCTACATATCTTTATAATTATAAATAATTAATATTTTTGATTTTTAATAAAGTCAAGCAAATTTGACCAATTCAAAGTTCCCAGCAAAAGTCGAGGCAGAGACTAAATTATGGGTTGATAAATATCGTCCAAAACGATACATCGATCTTTTAGGTGATGAGGTGAAGACATCAAATGATTTTTCAGCTAAATTTTGATTTGTACTGTTGCCTTATCGCATATTTGAAATGACATATTCGTATATAACAGAAAGCAAACAGAGAAATCATAAGGTGGATCAAGCAATGGGATTATTGCGTGTTTGGCAAAAAACCGAAGGAGAACGAAGTCGTGGGAGAAGAAAAAGTATAAACTTTATGATTGTTATAGTGAATAAAATTATGATTCTAAGTCATGACTTTATAATGTATTTCAGAATCAAGATCCATGGCATCGTCCGGAAAAAAAGGTTTATTTTTTATAAATACTTGAAAATGTTTAAGTATATTACTGATTTACTATCTAAGTACGTGTCAAAAAGGTACTGATGTTAACTGGACCACCTGGTTATGGTAAAACGACTCTATCACATGTGATAGCATGTCATTGTGGATACAATGCTATTGAAGTGAATGCTAGGTATGTTTATTAATCATTAATAATAATAAGAAATCAATATTTTATTGATTCATAAATAATATTTTTTTCGATTGTTAGCGATGATCGAACGGTTAATGTTGTCAACAATCAGATCAAAGCTTCTTTAGAAAATAAGTCGATTGCTCCTAATCATAAACCTACTTTGATAATTATTGATGAAATTGATGGTGTATCGGGTAGCGGAGAACAGGTTAGAGAATATTAAAATTTGAAAACGGTTTTAGGCTTGAATATGTACATGTTCATAAATTGAATTTTTTTTGTCACTTTCATCTTGTAACAGAATTTTATCAAAGTGTTGGTAGATTTGATTCAAGGTGAAGAAAAAGCCCATACTTTGGCAAAGAAAAAATCTGGGATCGCGGGTTCAGGTTCGAGGCTGCCTTTTTTACTTCATGTCTTCAAACTTAGAATTATATTTAATAGTTATTTATTATTCAATAGCGAAAAAGCCCGTCAATAAATCTATCCTATTTCCTATTATTTGTATCTGTAACGATCAGTAAGTTCTATTTTCGTAATACGTTTACTTATTAAGATGCAAAAAATTATTAACATGATCTTTTGTTTCAAGATATGCTTCTGCACTTCGTCCCTTGAGGCTGATTGCACAGATATTTCAAATTCGAAAATGTCCAACCCAAATTCTTACCAATCGACTTAAAGATATTTGCGACCGCGAGAAACTATCGGCTGATATGAGAACTTTATCAAATTTGGTGGAAACCTCTGATGGAGATATAAGAAGCTGTTTAAACACTTTACAAGTTTGTAAAAAAATATTGGTTTCAATTGTGCAGAATAAAGATTTTACCGATGTTGATCTTTCTTGATTTCCGTAGTATATAAAACAAAAGTCTGATGTGGTCACTATCGACTTGATCGCTGAGTCCGGAGTTGGAATAAAAGACACACAACGTTCTATTTTCACAGTTTGGGAGGAAATTTTTACGCTTTCAACAGCAAAGAAGCGAAAAGATGGATTAACCTCGATGCTATCAGAAACAATGGGTTGGATTTATTTTTTTTGATGATAGTTCAAAATACGGCTGGCATTAATGAAAAATTCAATTCAATTTAGATACTCACCCAAATCGATATCTTGAAAGGCTTTCGACATTAATTAACAATAATGGAGATTACGAAAAATTAATGCAAGGTATTTATTTTATATATACATATATATCTTTATTTCAAGATCTATGCGAAAAGCATTTTATATGATCATTAATATTATATACAATTTTTTTGTCAATAAAAGGTTGCTTTGAAAATTATCTGAAAATGAAATTCCATGATACAGCTTGTATAAAATTGATGGAAGCAAGTCAGTGGATGATTTTTTATGATCAATTGAATACAAAAATCAACACGAGACAAGAATTTTCGTTTCTGTCTTATTTGCCGTATCCGTTGATTAGCTTTCATCGATTCTTTGCTGGCAGCGTCAAACCACGTCTTGAATACTCAAAGATAGATTATGAGGTTTATGCATTTTCCATTCTCATATACTGTTGATGTATGCATTTTTGACTCTTACGATGATGATGATTTCTGATTGTTGCATACTGACAGACTTCTTTAGAGTTTAAACGAAACGAGGGCATAGTATTGAGCGTTCTTTCTCATCTTCCAGCAAATCTAAAACGAGATTTGAACAAAAACACCTTTGTTACTTTGGTTCTTCCATATCTAATGAGAATAATATCGTCACCGGATATCAAAACAGTAAAGATTTTATTACAATACAGTGTTAAGATTTCTTACAATTATATTTTTTTTTTGATTGGGCAAAAGTTTTAATCATTATTTCGAATGTATTTTTTTAGACAAACCAATTACTCTTAAAACCACATGAAAAGCAAATCATAGCGAATATAGTAAATATCATGGTGACATTTGATCTTCAATATGTCAAGGAAAGAAATGAGGATGGTCAATTGGTATTTCGACTTGAACCGTGAGTAAAAAAAAAAAGCAAAATATGCTTCATACATCTTATTTGAGGGATCAAAGAATATGACATTAGAACATCAATAATAGTAATAATATTTTTTTGTGACTGATGTTAGGCCACTTGATCGCTTACTGCAATTCTCTAATAAGAGTAATAAATTTGGGAGTCAACAACAATCGTTTCGTCAGATTGTGTCTCATGAAGTATGTAACTTTGATTCTTATTTTCCTTTCTTAGTAATATTGTGTTTATGCTTATATGGTGATTTCTTTTCTTATGATAGATTGAACTAGCAAAGATTCGAAAAAATGCTGTAAATACGACAAAGACATTTGACCCGTACGTGATAATGTTATTCTCTTAATTTTTTAAAATTTATTGAAGATTAATATATTTATATGGTTTAGTAAATTGAAAGCCAAACCAGAGGAGTACAATATGATAGAGCAATCCTCGATTGAAATTAAGGTATATATTATTTATTAATTAAATTCAGAAAATCATTTTTTTTTTATTGTAATTACAAGACTAAAAAATATGCATAAAGCCTCCAGTGGATTTCTTTGGCAGGCCTATTACAACGGCTTCCAAAACATCCAAAGAAGGTATGTAAATCATACTTTATTATTTTACGCCCCATAAAAAATCGAATTAGTTAGTTTTCTTAAAAATATCTTGAATTTTATTTTCTCTTTTGTTATACAGGAAAAAAGGATGAAGATGATGCTACGTCAACTATCTGGTTTCGGTATAATGAATCATCTTCTACCGCTGTACGAACATATCCGCGCGTTAGCGAGTTTCTTGCTGCAGATTTATATTGATAAACGTTCTTTTCTTCGAAAAAACCACCTGAAATAGTCGGCGTTGTAATTTTACAATAATAATGAAACAAATAATAATATTAAAGGAAGGGATATAGAAGGGACAATTAGAATTATTCCATTTATAATTCAATGTAAAAATTATGAATCGAGAAAAGTTGGGCCAGAGATAGTTTATTAAGATTACACGAAAAAAAGCAAACCAAAGTCATGTTTTTATGGAATTTTTATCTCACATCGTAGCCGACGTTAAAATGTATTGATCATCGGTGAATAACGATAAAATTCTCCTTTTATTGAACTGTTTCAAATAAGAAAACCAAAGGTTTTTTTCACTTCA
This sequence comes from Ambispora leptoticha, assembly GCA_910591765.1. Lineage (NCBI taxonomy): Eukaryota > Fungi > Glomeromycota > Glomeromycetes > Archaeosporales > Ambisporaceae > Ambispora > Ambispora leptoticha. The sequence goes on from CAJVPS010000364.1 coordinate 13,769, forward strand.
AAACACTGCTATTCCTTTAGAATTTATGCCCATCAACAATATATGTAATAAAAATTTCACTTTAATCATGATCTGATAATAATTTTTTCGTAAACCAAATACACTTTTCATTTCTTCAAAAAAATAAATAATACAAATCAAAACATCTAACTGGTAAATACAAATTCTAATTAAAAAGAAGTAATCTCACAATTCCATCAAGTAGAGATTTTTTGTGCTGTATTTTAAAAAAAGTTTCGATCAAATGGTTTATTGTTATTATAATTACTAAGCAACAAGAACATGATAAACAATAAATCTATGACCCTATCATTGATAACTTACCCAATGTAATCTTATCACCAAGACTCAACGCTATTCCTTGAGTCTTGCTTCTAATACGAACGTGACCCGTAATAGCACCATCTGTTTGTTTTTCAATACTGAGATTTGCTAATGCGTCCTCGCCTATGCATAGAAAAAAATTAGTACAAAAATTTGACGGACAAATATTCTAATGAATTTTCATTGCTATTTCCTGTTAGTCTTACCGAAAATACTTCTGGCATACATATTAGCAGAAAGGAAACCACAATCACCAGATAAAGCTGCTTCCGGGGTTAGGCAGCTCATGTTTGTGGATTTCATTATGTGACGAAGATATTCACGTAGATCGCTAGCATACAGGAATTTTTTAATGTAGGATGGAATTAATCTTATTATTGATGTTCAATACTTTATAGTATGGAATAAATCTTACGTGATGTTGGTGTTGACGTTAACTTTGTTTTCCCATTCGAATTCAGTCCACATGTTACGGAACTATATTTATTATCAGATGAAATGAATAAATAGTAAAACTAAAAAAAACAATATCATTATTATGTTTACCTGAGTCTCATTGCAATAAGCGGGATTAATATAATCCATTATATCAATGTGAATATCATTAAGCACCACACAATTGCTTTCCGAGGTTCCAGGTCCATCGTACACTATGTTGCCAAAAATAACACCAGTTTCTGTTGACGAAACCTAAATTGAATTTTTCACAAACCACCACAACTTCAGAACCTTCGTACAAAACAATTAACAAAAGCAAGGGTGTTTGGATCATCGAAGGTGTTACCTTAATTGTAGCCTTCACACTATGAAAAGCGTGTGGGGCCAAATTATGCTGAGTGGGACGTTCGACTAATTTAAGATCACCCAATGTCGCAAACTCTAGTGTGAGGTTTTGGAGTGTTTCGTTTGTTTGGTTTACTATTAACACATCTAGAAAAGTGCATTTTATGATTTATTATATGTCATGAACATCTCTTTTGAGAAATCGATTGAATCAAAATAGTAAAGAAATGTAGGAAAGACTGACCTAAAAGAATATCATATTGATGAACATTCGCATACGCTTCGGCGTATACCGGATCGGAGAAACCTTCAAAAAAAGATTTTCAAGTTTGAACTTAAATTCTCGTACAAATAACTAGAACAATGTAAACTAAAAATTACCAGTCAATTGTACAACACGACTAAGTTTAGATATTAAATCATCGCGTGAATCATTTTGTCCTGTAGCGCGTGTCAAATCGAGTTCATACTAAAAATCGAAACCATCATATCACATTATTAAGAGAATTAGAGATGTATATATAATACACGTTCTTTTATCCATTTCATACACATTACCTCATCAGCAGCGTCTCCTAGATTTCTCTTAGAGAATTGCCGAAAAGTTATAAGATCGTCAACTTGCACAGCTTGAGCTGATTTATCCTTTGCCTTTTTTGCCGCATTACGTTTCTACGTTGATATAGGACGTATCAAAGTGTTAAGAATAGATATGGGAATTTCTTAGTAAACAAAGATGACGCAGCTTTTATCATGAGGGAATATTGACCTCTTCAGCTTCGATTATACGCGCAAAGGACGCTTTAGTTTCCTGCAAAAACACCGATTTTATTGCCGCGTCTTTCGAAAAATTTTCTAAAACATGAAGGCATGACATTATACGATCATAAGAATCTTCATCAATAGGAGTTGTGACAAACTGAGATCGGCCGACACGTATTATACTGGCCATTATCAACATAGCCTATTCATTAAAAATAAATATCCAGACAAAGATAAATTGTTCGGTTTGCACCATTAAATTTTTCGAATTGGGAAAATTTTTACCTCCGCGCGTAACGAATTTACACGTTTATGGTTATCAGATTTTTCCGCGAAACGCATGACCAATTTTGTCAGAGTAGACGCCAGTACAGCGCCCATATAAAAATCGCCATTGAGCAGTAACGCTAAGATTTATTGATAAATGAGTATCATAACCGAATTATTAGATAAAATTATTAAAGAAAATCTTTTCACACCTCTTAATGGTGGCTTTGCCGCGGCTTTAACAGCCTCAAGTTTCGCAAGAGCTGACGAGCTATTGGTAAAAGCAGTTTCAGTGGCATATGTCCCATCAGCAAGAATTCGACGAGATGAAGAAGCTGAGGTTGATGCTATTGCTTGTTTGCTGTCAGCATTAGTTTCCTCACTGCCATCTTCTTTAGAAGCTTCTTCGAGTAGTCGCTAATTTGATTAAAATTTCATGAACACTAAAGAATAATAGAAATGGCGAATAATCTAATGAATTTCTTCCATTTTATCGAACCTGTTCTGAAGCCAGTATAGGTATTTCACCAAGTCCAGCTCGAATCTGCTTCCAAGCATCTTCAATATCTAGTTAGATAAAAACATTATATTATTTATTCATAGGTCAACTTCCTTATTTTATTATACAAAGACAAAAAAATCTGATATTAAATCATATGTAAATTAAATGAGTTACCTTGAACACTTGCACAATACTCTCCAACAATCCATAAAGCACCCCTAAATACTTTACCAGACTTGACGTCTATAAACGTTCCCAGTAATCTCTCAATGATCGAAGATCGTAAATTAGGAAATTTCTCCATGACTTCACTAATTCATTTTTTAAGACACAAATTAATTTAAACAACAAGATCATTAGAGCAATATTTAACAAAATAATTCATTAACGTTTTTAATATTCTATTATATCACAATCAAAGTTATTAGTGATCATATAGATATATAACTACTCTAAACTAACCTACCGCACAAAAGCTATAACATCAACAGCAGCCGGATTATTCGAATCCCCAAGAAATTCCATAAGCACATGCACAACATTCGCAGCAACTTCAGAGAATTTGATTGCACATGAATGAATCGATTGGATAAGGAGTTGTCTGTATTCGGCGTTCTATTTAGGAAAAAAATATATGAATAATCTATAAAAAAAAATATTGTTTTGGAAAACAAAGAACATTACTTTTTCAAAGTCTTGATCAATAGTTTTCGCAAGCTCCTTTTTCAGAAATACCACAACTTCCTGGACATTTCGAGTCGAGACTAATTCCAAACCAATACGTAAAGCTTTTCGTCGAACTTCAATATCTGGGCTATTATTTTTTATAATTAATGTTATTTCTATTAATTGGTCAATCCAGGGAAAAACAATAATACGCGGATAAAAATATAATAAATAGATAAATAACAAATTTCTCTCCTTTGAGGAGGAATAGCATAAGCTAATGAACAAACCTTGAAAGTACACGTAAAATATCCAACACCAAATCGTCCAAAACATTTTCATGTTTTTCGCGCAACTCGTCTAATCGGTCCAACACGATCAATTTGATATTGTTGTCTGATTCTTTGATAATGAGTTCGATATAACAGGCGGCCGCAGCTAAACATCAAAAAATACATACAGCAAATATATGAGAATAAAAATATAAATATGATAACCAGCCTAATCATTAGCTTGCTAATACCTTTTACAGCAGCAGGAGCGTGTGTTAAAGCCATTAAAGATGTAGCAGCCTCATACTTCACGGAATGTGACGCAGCATTCAATAACTCAAATATGCATTTAATATATTTTCCCTATAAAATAGAAATTCCGGTAAAAATCCTTAAAAATTGAGTGCAAAAAAATTATATTGTACACAGTTTAATAAATACCCGGTTAGCACTATTATTTCGACAATCCTTTCTAATCAACTCTATTACCGCCATCTGCAACAACTCATCAAAATTCGGCACTTGATCAAACACATCATTGAGATACTCTACGGCACGAGACTGACTTGTATTGCATAACATGACAAACGCGTTTCGTTTGCTCGTCTGGTCTGCTTCCTTGTTGTGTATATATGTATTGAATCAATAGTTTAAAAAAATGTCAACTGTTTTGATTTAGAGCGTATGAATAATAAAAATAAATTCGGTCATCAAAATTTGCTTATCGATCTTATCATACCGCAATTAGAAAATTCTGAATTAACTCTGGTGCATCAGGAATCAAGTACTCAAAATGTTTATATATTGTGTATATAGCGAATACCGCGTTTTTTCGTACATAAGAGTGCCGATGTTCCTAATAATAAATAAACATAGTCAGATTTTCCAAATATATAAAAATACAATATGATTCGATTTTTCGCGCTTAATTATAATCAATTACCAGACAGGATCTACAAGACGGCAGTAATGGTTCTAGTAGTTCCGGCTCTCGTAACTTGCATAAAAATCGAAGAGTTGCTCCTCGTATATATTCATTTGGATGTTGCAAGTCGTTTCGCAACGCATTACTGGATATGAATTCACGTATTTAAGACAAATTCTTTATTACATCACGTGATACAAAGATCTCGATCACGTTTTATTTTTTCGAATCGAAACAATTACTTCACAAACACAAATCAAAAGATCAAAGATCAATCCATCATCAATGCATACCACACCAAAATCATCTCTTGCTTCAACTTTCCGTCCGGATTAGTTTTCGGACAAATCTCCCAATAAAAATGCAACAACTTTTTCAATGTTTTATTCTTCGACGGCATGACAAATCGAATAACCTGCATCAGCAGCTGAGGGAGCTGGTCCCCATTGAGCATTGTGACTAGAATTTTTTTCATTGTTTCGATTTTTACTTCCTCTGAGCCTTTTTCTAGGGCAGATTTCAAGTCTTGGATAGAGGGTTGATCTGCGCTGTCATCTTGGTGTATTATTGTGTAGCAAGTGTCTGACATTTTGTTTTGCAAGTATGGAAAAGTTGAAAGTGCAAGTTTTTGAATTTGTTTGTCAAAAACTTGCTTTATCATGATTGGTCAATTGCTTGATCTAAATCTCATGCATAATGTATCACATGACTCAGAAAAATATTGGCTCGGTGAAGGTAGAATTTCAGCGAATTAAAAATTTAAATCAATCTTACATAGTTAATTTTGAGTTAATTTTTAAAAATAATCTTATAGCGAATTCGGTCTATTACAAACTATTTTTTAGGGGTCTTCATCATACACAACCCGCCACCAAACTTTACACGTAACGCGTCGTAACGCCGTTTATCCTGTTTGGAGACACTAGGCGCAACTTTATTGAATGCCATTAAAAAATGTTTGGTGGTAACATAGAGTGTTGATGCGGGTTGTGATTGAGATGATGATGTTGCTACAGATAGATTTTTGCTGTCTTTTTCGTTATTATTATTATTATTATCAAGATCGAGAAATATTGATTCACGTAATGCTGAAACCGCCGCTTCGCGAATTAAAGATGCTAGGTCGGCACCACTTTTAAACAAAATTATCATAAAATAAAATTATTTTAGGAAATATAAATCTCGAATAAATAAACAGTAAATAATTTTAAGTCAAACCTAAATCCTTCGCACCGCGAATCCTCCGCAATATTTTTCAAATCAACATCCAATGATAACGGTGTCTTTTTCGTCAACGTTTTCAAGATTTCGTGTCGTTCCGCGGGAGTGGGTAGCTCGATATACAAAAGTTTGTCGAGACGACCGGGACGGATCATTGCCGGGTCGATGATATCTGTAATTTTTTGGTACATATAAACTGTAAGCTTAAAAGTAAAGCGTAAAGCGGGAACGGTTTTTAGTATTGTTGGTTTGATGAATACTTGCCTGGTCTATTTGTCGCAGCAATCACGTAAACTTGTCGACGACTCTCCAAGCCATCCAATTCTGTGAGTAAAGTGTTTACTACACGCGACGTTGATTCTGACTATAGTATATTATGACAAAGCACACATATTCAAGAAACAAACATTAATTATTATTTTTGGGCTATAACTTTAATAGAGTAATACCAATAACCAATACCTTTGATTCATCACGATGCGGACATAACGCATCCAACTCATCGAAAAATATGACACATGGAGATGATGCTCTAGCACGTGCAAACAATTGTCGTATTCCACGCTCACTTTCTCCCACATACTAAATAATAAATATAATATTTTCAAAATTCATTCTATATAGACAGTTTAGCCAATTAAAAAAATTACTTTATTCAACAATTCTGGGCCCTTCACTGAAATAAAATTAGTATGACTCTCATTCGCCACGGCTTTCGCTAACAACGTCTTCCCGCACCCCGGAGGCCCCCACAACAAAACACCGGCCGGCGCCGTAATCCCTACTCGTTCAAATAAATCGGGCCGTTTAATCGGTTCAACAATTGCCATTCTCAGTTCGTTTCGAACAAACGAAAGTGCTCCTATATCGGACCAGCTCACATCCGGCACGGTGGCGAATCCTTCACGTTTGGACGAAGGTTGGACTTTTTCGAGTGCTTCGATGAAGTCGGTGTTGTTGATACTGAGCGGTTCTAGTTCTTCGGGTGTTAACGGATTGGGATGCGATTTTAAAAATGCAGATATGAAACGTAATTGGTCTGTTGGTGACTGTTTTTCAAATGGGGTTTGTCTTATGCTAGTGTTACTGGCTGAATTAATGAACGATGATGATAAAGAAGAATCTTCCTCAGTATCTATTTGCATATCATTGGTTTCGCTATTTGGAATCTTTTGCGCGTCTTCGCCTAATTGCTGAAATATGCGTTTTACAGCAATCACACCCGCAGCCGCAGTAAGTGCATTTAAATCAGCTCCGACGTAACCAGGTGTAAGTTTAGCAAGCGTCTTGAAATCAAAATCACCCGACAGTCTCAATTTTTTTGAAATGACTTTGAGGATTCTACATAATGAATAACCAATTTTTAAGTCTAGTTAATATAGTTCTAATTAAACTAAAAAAAAACTTACTTTTCTCTTCCCTTCTCATCTGGAACTCCCATACTAATTTCCCGATCAAATCTCCCAGCACGTCGTAACGCCGGATCAAGTGAATCTGGACGATTAGTCGCACCGATAATTAACACTGGTTTATTGTTTGTCTTTTCCCAGGATAGGTCGTCCATACACGTTAATAGTTGTGCTACGATTCGACGTTCCATTTCTCGTTGGGCGGTTTCGCGTTTTGGTGTTATGGCGTCAATTTCATCAATAAATATAAGACAAGGTGCCATTTTCTAGGCAATTTTTACCATCAAAACTACATAAATATTGGAAATTGTATTCCAGATAAATAGCTATGATCGTTAATTACCTTGGCATCCTCAAAAACTTCACGAATCTTTTTTTCTGATTCGCCTGACATGCCGGATACCACTGACGGTGCTGAAATGCTAATAAATGGGACGCCTAGCTCCTATTTTCATTGATTAAATAAATTAAAATGACGAAACTTTTCCTTCTTTAAAAAACTTGTAAAATTCTTCGTAAAATAGGTAAGAAGTTACCCCTGCAATTGCATTGGCAAGCAAAGTTTTCCCACATCCGGGAGGACCATGTAATAATATTCCTCTAATATGACAATAATAATTAGATTAATACAGTCAACCCCTCCCCAAATGCATCCCTCTTGGTTTCATAGGATTAATTTGACAAAATGTGCATTTAGAGAGGTAAATTTATAAGAATCTTATAAAGCTTGAGACTGAATAAGGTATGCACTTGGGTATATCTAGTGTGTGGAGAGGTCTGACTGTAATTATACATTCTTCTTTATAAAAAAAAACTAACACACGTGAAACGAATAAATTTACCTTGGCGGCTGCACACCTGTGTGTAAGTAAATCTCGGGATGCGCCAACGGCATAGCGATCAATTCCAAAACTTCTTCAATACAAGAATCAATTCCGCCTAAGTCTGACAATCGTGCAGCAGGTAATGGTGTTGTTGATGATGATGATGATGATGATGATGATTTGCTAAAAGATTTGTTATTACTATTGCCAAATTGAAAATTATTTTCGTTATTGTCATTAGTTGCCGATGATGATAATGATGGTGTTGTATGTGACATAGGGTTTGTGGTGTGTAATGATGGTTTCGTAGATGGCTCCGATGTAACAGTGTTTGATAAAGTAGAAGTATTATCATTATTTGTATTAGTTGTTGTGACTCCATGTTGATTCCATAGACGAATAATTGATTTGTTCATTGAATTTATGTCCTGATTATTTGTTTGTTGTGAACTTAATTTCATTATAATGATTAAATCGAACGACAAGTAAAAAAATCACACATACTTTTACTTCCATCACCTGAACATTTTCAAGTTGCTCGAATTCTGAGTCATCGTCTTCAACATCTTCGTCGTTGGCAGACTAGTGGAAAAAAATTTCCAAATCACGTGATTTAAAGGGCAACCAATCAAATTACAAGATATAAAATAGTAATAACATTTTAGTTAGGGGTTAGGGTAATAAAACAATACCAGGGCGTAGGATCGCTTTCCCGTCACGTAATTATCCGATATTAATTCAATGAAAAATCAAAGATCAATTTTGAAATCTGATTTTGCTATTATATATGCTATTCCCGAACCCTAACCTTTAACCTAGAGATTGTAATCAAATTTATTTTTAAATTCGAATTAAAACCGAAGCCTGAAATTAAATTCGAATGAATTTAAATATTAATGAATTCGTCAGAATTCATTAATATTCAAATGCATTCGAATTATCAGATTTGAATATGTGTGTCACAAGTTTAAATCGAATAAATATAAATAAGATTTGAATTTAAATTCGAATCGAATATATTCACATTAAAATAAAATTGAATATTCAATTCCAAACTCTACCTTTACCTTAATCTGTAAGACCTTTATTTTACTTCTTTGATATTGGATAATCACGTGACAGGAAAATCGATCAATCTAAAGTCAACTACTTTATCACTATCCAAGTTTTGGTTGTCAATATCTAAATTGATTGTTATTTAAAGATATATGAAAATCGTTATAGAAAGACAAGTATACCCTATTGTAGACATACCTCGTTGTTGCGCATTAATAGATTTTAATACTATATCGATTATTTTATATGAATGAATCGAATTTTTCAATCATGAAGATCGATTTGACAAAAAAGTTTTAAAACGATCCATCACCTCTATCGATATGCTGCTCCAACTGCAGTTTCTTCATACGCCTAAACTTGTAATCGACTCGTTGTATGTACTCAAGCACTGTATTTGTGCTGAGTTCAAGTTTTATTCCACTACCACCACCTGTGGTAATACCACCACCACTCACACCAACTGAGGCATTTCCATCGATATTATTATTTTCCGCTTGTTGCTGTAATAACTGTTGAATGTAACTTACTAGACGTGTTTCCACGTCGTTGGTTAGTCGGTGGCGTCTGTTGTTTGATTTCTTTGTCATCCTGATCTTATAATTAATCGAATCAGTTTTACGAGCACCTTATAAGGGGTCCACTAAAGCCGGGTATTCTCACGTGATATAGAATTCGATCCGGATCGTATCAGGTGATTCATTCGTATCATGTGAAAGGTAATTATTGGCTGAACATATTATCGGATAATAATAGCGAACAAGACAATTAAGGAATACGGAGACAATTATAGCAAATGTATAATAACAATTATATATATGTAATTGTTTAAAGTTAATATTTTTTATTATTAAAAACTGAAGTCAATGATTTATCTAAACATGTAATAAATCTTCATTTTCAATTTCCCAATACTTGTCCCGCACCCTTTCCATAAGTTCACCAATTTGAAGTCTTCGTATCTCTGCTTCTTTTTCCACTTGAGTCTGAATTGGCTCAGATAGCTCAATCATTTCATGATATTCATATACTTCAAAACCAATCTCTTCAAACATTCATTGGAATTTATTCCAAACCTCAACCGTTAATAGCTTATTAGAACTGAAAATATGTTAATGAAGGATGTGTCAACATGAAAGCAAATAATAATGAAAAAATATATAATCACACTGGAATATTTGTAAATCTGGTGGTGGCTTTCTCTTCATTATTCTTGCATTCATAATTACAGCTTTACTTATAATTAACTTTTGGATAGGATAGGGAAACTTATGTATCTGTTCAAGAATTTCATTATCAAGATCAATTACAGAGATATGTTTTTGATGAAAGTTAAGAGCTGTTTTCTTCAAATTGATCTGTTTCTTGTTATCAAGTTTGATAATTTTGAAACATACTTCTAAATTATATAATAAAGAACAAATTATTAATAATAAAAATGAATTCATCATATGATCTAGTAAACTTAGAAAATTTAAAGAGAATTAATCACATGATAAATTGCATCTCACCTATTAATCTGTATTTCTTTGCTATTATTCTCTTGAGTTTACTATGATAGGATTCTAGTAGATTTATTGAGATGATTTATAATAAAAGAGAAGAATGCTAGCATGTCCAAAGTATCCATTTTTCCATATTATTAGTATAATTACAATTAATATAATGAACAATTTCAGGAATAGGACAGATGATAATAATATTCTTAATAATTTCTTCATAACTGATACTTATTTTTTTATGCATGACTAAGATCATTTGGTTGTGTATCACTGGATAATAAATTTTATGTAGCTATATTCACATAATATACATGGTATAAAGAATAATATTATAATTTTGTTTGTCATATGTAATATTAGAAAAGATGTTTGTGATGCTATTTATTTCTATATTACTTTGATCACATAATATATAATAAGAAAGTGAACAAGATTCAAATTGATAAATCATCTTTAACATCTTAGTTACTGTATTGTTATCTTTCTTACTAATAAGAAAATATGCATTCACATTCCAGTAACTGAAACTATCTCAAATATATAAGATGAAAAGATACTATAAGTGCTTGTTGATATTATATATCAAGTTTATAAGAGTTAGTCATCCATGGTATTATAATTTTTTCAATTGATTATGATTTGTAAAGTAGAGATCTTGCAATACTTTTTGTAATTACTATATGATCTCAAAGTATTTAACTCAATAATTTTTATTGATTAAAAATTTCAAAATATACTAGATATCAGATTCAAGATCTTTTTTATCTATAAGATATTTAGTTAGTGATTTATGTATATTTTATTGAATATTTATCACTTTAGTTTGATATAATTTTTGGGTGATAGTATCAAGCCTCTTATTTACTATGAATTTCTTAATTATGATGACAATAACTAGTAATTTATATGATTTGTTTGCTTTATTAGTTATCAGCTATCTGATTACTTTTGGCTATTTTATTTAATCAATATTCTTGATTTAGTATGTATAATTCAGAATATTTTTATAATATTTGATTCATACTATTTGTATTATGATGATATGTATTACTTTAATTCTAACATCACACTGATTGGAATTGTATTTACTTATCTTTCTTCTCTTTTCAACTGGAATTCCTGCTTTCCATGTATTAAATTTGTGATACTTTAAGAGATGACAGATATAAATAATCCAAAAATTATTATTAAGAGATCACTAACTATTATATCATATCCAGATATTAGATATGAGTAGTTATAATTCTTTATGAAACTCCTTTTCAGATATTTTGAAAAAGTTATTAACATTAAAAAAACTTATGTATTTTTGATTAATAATTTCTTGTATTAGAAATCTTATTCAAGATATGAAGATATATAAATATGTATGTATATATATATATGTATATACATATGTATATATATGATATGTATATAATATACCATGTGATATATCATGTAATATATCATGTAATATGTATATAATATATATATATATGTATACATATACATATAAGTTATTTTTATAATATTTTTTGCAACTTAAATACAACTTGAAATATAAGATTTGCATTTTTTGTATGAATGTATTTGATTTTTTTTATATTTCTTATACGAATATATTTTTAAGTTTGTATTATTGACATAATTATTTCTTAACTAACCTATCCACCCTTATTCTTATTATTTTTATTCTCTTATCAACTATTCAAAAAAAATAAAAATAAAAAAAATTACCTTGTAATAATGATAAAATATATTATATATGATTGTATAATTTTATAGGTAAATTCAGATTGACATGATCTGAATTTACATAATTCAAATTAATATATAATCCACTACCCTACTTTAGCATTCTCTCTTATAAGGCTATAGTAATATTAATTGAGAATATATGATTTTCTAAAGCAAAATATTAATATATCAAAGTTATATTATGTGATATTTTTTTGATCACATGTTAATTTTTATATATATTATAATTAATTACTTATTTGTGCAGTATAGTAAATATAGTATAGTATATGATGTAACTGCAGTATATAGTATAGTAATAGTTGATTACTACTAAATTAGGTAAATAAGTAATTTTATTAATTAATCTTATTTATAATTAATTCTATTTTTAATCTATATTATT
>CAJVPS010000365.1:0-26404 GCA_910591765.1 Ambispora leptoticha
TTAATAATCATCCTGGATATGATATGAAATATGTAAAGTCATATATCTACAATTATTGTGGAATTAATGATTATCAACAATACTTTGATGATCTTTATGAGACTGAAAGATGATATGATACTTTATCAGTTATTTGACCTGATGAAACTTCACGACAATGGGCTATTCAGGTCAGAGTTCCTTTACAAGAGTTGGTTTCTGAAAAGAAAAGAAGTGTATATCATGTACATTGTTTATTTGGTGGATTTGGGAATTCTAAGCTAATGAATCATGATTACTACAGGCCTAGAATTCATAAATCCAATGTAGTGATATGTTTAGATTGTATGAAACTTATACATATTGATAATGTAAAACCAAAGAAATCATTCCATTTTACCAGAAAAAGGTATATTGAAATTATTGAGCCAGATGATTTGATACAGAAACATTGGAATCATGAGTATGATAAACCTAAATCTTGAGATGGATACGTAAGAATTATACAAAGAGCATTTCGCTGATTCCAAGAAAAAGAGTCATCAAATACACGACTTGCATAGAATAACTTACCAAATGATAATACTTCAGATGATAAAAAGTTTTTAGATATAACTCCGCAAAAAATAAAAAATCCAAATTCTCTAGATCAATTAAAAACATGTCTTAATAAGGAATATGCTGAGTATATAAAAAAATATAATAGATATCCATATGAAGCTGAATTTGAAATTAGTATGTATCAGAAATATATTATTCTATATGGTTGGATAAATTGTAAAAAAGAACAATTACGATATAGATTTAGTAACTGTCTCCAACAATTAGAAATATAAATATACATATCTATTTATTCGATTAATGTATCTATTTAAAATAAACTTTATTTTGTTATTCCCGAGGGCTGGTAATATTTTTTACTTTAGTTTTTATATATAGTTATTTTATCCGACACAAAAAACCCCTTGGTACAAATAAACTATAGAATTTATTTATTTTTTCAACATCTATTCCAACTTCAATCAGGCTGGATACTGATAGCTATTTTATTTAAAAATAGTAGTGAATAAGATATCAAAAACATCTGCCCTGATTCCAAATCGACTGGCTACAATCATCTTATCAAAAAGCGGTGGGTGGGATGTATTTATATTACTGTATTAATAAATAATGAAAAAAATAATTATTATCTCATTACCGTAAATTACGTTACTCATTAGAAAGATCAAGAGGTTGGTCCTATTCTTTGCGAAGATATAGAGGGTTTTCTTTTATTCTAGTTAAATCAATAACAATAAAATCTCTACCTTGCAAATTTTTATCAAGTATGTTGATAACATCACGTCATTTTTTTGTATATCATCAGGCAATATTAACCAGCTCATCATATGTACCACTACCATTAAAGAGAACTATATAATTGAGATTGTTTCTTATTAATTTGAGATAGTCAAAGAAAGATTGTGTTATGTATATGCTAGAAATATTATGATGCTTCTCTTCAGCAAAATAACACGCAATTTTTTTCTGGATTTTTTTAGGTTCAGTACATACATCTTCGAATACCCTCTCTCAGGAGAAAAGTTATCAACCTTTGGTATTTTATCAGGTTTCATTACTTGGAATGTAATATCTTCACGATGTGGTTTGGGGCTATTTGTAATTATTTTATAACAATCTCGGAGATATTTATACTTGGGCTCATTAATTTGATGACTGATCAAAATCAAATCATCATTTTTAATATATCTCGTTCCGCCTTTTTTCTTACTAAACAATCAATACATTTTATTTCCAAGTAAAAGATTGATAACTTTGTTAGTTTTTCCTGATCTTATTCATCTATTAATTAATAAATTGAATGGCTATTGAGATGTACTATTAAGACCATTAAATCTCTCTATATTTTTGTATTTGTCAATATTCAAAACTATTCTTTCAACAGGGTCGAGCTTTTCTATTTTCATTCTGATCAGATAAGTCACTAATTATTATATCCAAAAAATATTAATCGAACAAGATAAGTATTTAGAGTTTTACCTTTATTCATATCTAAGATAAGCACTTACAGATTTAATTTTTATCCTGTAAATAATCTTTCTCAATTAAAATATTTTGAATAAATTCATATAAATCAGTAGAGTAAGGAATTTCAATGAGATCTATATCTTGCTCCTTGCATATATTCCGCTTTTTTTGATCACGCGTCTGTTGACTATCTAAGTCACCTTGATTTTTGTGATATAAACTATTGTGATAAAAATGCTAAACTCCATTATATTCCCATGCTAATTTTAGTTCTTCATTATACCCATCCAATTGCATCCTATTCAAAAATGATGATTTACAAGATGGAAATTTCTTACCTAACAAATCCTCAAAAATATATTGGCATCTACATTCTTCTTTGAAATGAGAATAAATAGGACACCATTCAAATTTCTTAGTAATTAGTGGAAATAGATATTCAAATTGATGTTTACCATTCTGACATGATCAAAGATATACATTCTGATTATTAATTTGACCAGTTTTAGCTAAAATACTTCTATCACATTTCTTGGCATATTGTTGGATCCTGTCAAATTCACTACTAGAAATATGAATGAAATGTATCGATCCAGAAGGATGATATTTTCATATAAAATTGTCAGATGGATATTCAACTTCTTCAGGATTTTCTATTACTTGGAATTCTTCTCGCTTGAATGGTCGATATGGGTTACATCCTATCAAATGAGCAGTAGATTCAATAGGCTCATCTTCGAGATAGTATAAGACTGGCTGTGGTAGATTCCTTCTAATAATAACCTTTTTAATATGATAAACATGCAACAAAAAGTATGGATCAGTTTTCCTATGAACATGTCCTCCTTCCAACTCACCTGGTTTTAATAAATATCTTATAGTCATTCCTTTTTGTAATTGCAGTTCATCTTTACCAATAGGTCTTTTAGGTTTGATAGTTACTTTGGGAATCACTTCTTGCAATGTCATAGCATTGTCAGGACTCATACCAATTAATCGCATTTTATTATTATTCATATAGTTAGTAATTTTTTGAAGTATTTTTTTCCATAATTTTGAACGTTCACCTTCTTTGAGTTTTTCTTTTATAGTATATTGAATTTTATATATAAGTTTTGTCAAATCTTATTTGAATTTTTTTACTAACGCTAAGCTTTCAAAACTATAAAGATCTATAACTCTTATAGAAATATTATAACGTTCTATCCCTTGAGAGAATGCTTCTTTGAACTCCTCAGCACCATCTACCATCAATAATGCTGGCCATGTGAGAGGATTTTTGGGATCATTATATATCTTTTCAATTACATTCCAAACTTCTAAACTATTCTTTGATGTCAACGCTACTGCACATTTAAATCTTATCACCATGTCTATAAGTACCAAGATGTGTAAATACACTTTCCTCCTTTTCTGATCATCATAAACATGAGATAATAGATCACATTAGTGTAATTTATTAGAAATTTGACATTTAGAAAAGCTAGCCTGAGCCTTAATCTTTGGTAGATGATGATATATTTGGTAATCATACTGATTTTCTAATTACTTTGTTATATTTTTGAGTCAAAAATGACTATACTCTTCTTTTTTGCACGTTTTTTGTAGAGCTTTCACATTCAGATAAAACCCGGGAATATTATAATAGAGTGCACGACAAACTATAGCTACCTCAGCATATGGATCTATATATATAGTAGGTATACTCATTTTGGCTATGTCTTTACTTTGTATCAATATATTATACCATAAAAAATAGTTATGGTATTTCATCAATCACATTACAATCAATTATCTCATGGACCAAGCTCTGATTGGGAATTGAAATTAGAGCAGGTAAATCAAGCTTTGAGGGATGAGTTATCTAATGAAGTTTCAATCAATAAGTTGAATGAAAAATTTATAAAGATTCTGGAACGTAAATATACCAGATGTGAGAATAAAATCCAATTTCTTAAAGAAGAACTGGAATATCTCGAGAATGCTTTGGAGGAAGAAAAAGTGGAGTTGAGATTGGAGATATCATCCCTTAAAAGAAACTTATATCAAGCTAAAAAGGATATCTGAGATAAGATATCCTATATCAATAGTATAGAGAAGTAATTACAAGAATCAGAAGAGCGAGTTCAAAATTTACAGCATAGATTCAAAGATATTTCTTCTCAAAGAAGCTCTCCAAGTTTATATAATTCAGAAGAGAAAGATATAGATATGGCAAATCTTGATCTTTTTATACAAATCGACCGAGACTTGAATCATATTGAAAATCACATCTGAGGTGCTGGAACGCCGTTAAATAATCCTATAAATATTATAAATGGTATTAGAGGTTCCTTAAATGCTGTTTGTCTTAATTATCAATTGACATACCAGGATATAGATGCTATTATAGCTCAACGGGATGATAGTAATAATCAGATAGTCCAGCTATAGCAGAATGTCAATTTCTATAGACAACAGAATATCATTTTGCAAAATCAAGTTAATCAGCTTACCCAAAATAATTTTCAGAACCAAGTCAATCAGATTACCCAAGAACAAGATAACTTACAGAATCAAGTTAATCAAATTATCCAAGAGCGACATAATTTACAAAATCAAGTTAACCAACTTACTCATGAGCGTGATAATTATCAGAATGATCTTACTTTGATGACTACAGCTTATAATAATGAATAGGGAAAACATCATCACTGGTGGTTCTCATATCATGATAAAAATAGATATGTTGGTGAATTAATTCGAGAAAAGTTCGCTGTTTAATTATTATTATAGCAATGCCATACCAATAGTAGGGATTTATAACAAAGATATGATATGTGAGGGTGTTTGTGGTATAATACTACCTTGGCATTAGAAGAACAATCAAAACTCAAACACATTCTTAAAATTATTTATAAGGTATTTATTCATCATTTAGAACAGGAGCTACAACAATGTCAGGCTGATAAAGGATTATTAGAATATAATTGAGATCAGCTCTTTGATAGATATTACAATAAATTCAAGGATCAAAAGGCAAGTCATATCAAGTGAAAAAATAGAGAGCGTAATTCACAGCAATTAATTTTAAATTTACAAGCCCAAATTTTATTACTACAGAATAATATACTGCAGAATCATAATAACAATCGAACAGGTATGGTGGGTTATGAATTAAAAAAATTTCATGGATATCCTACTAAAGATTCTGAAGAACATATTGAAGAATTTAAATTATGGCTTGTAGGTTCTGGAATAGATGTAGGGGCTGGACATGCTAATAGAATTAATGCTCATGGTGTTTTTATAGCATCTCTCAAAGGTAACTCTAAAGATTGATATGAAAGAACTATCCACGGAAAAAATTGGGAATTGAGAAATTTACTTGATAATACAACGCAAACAAATTTAGCTGGTGTTCAAGAAAGAAATACCGGTCAAATTGGAGCACAGGCCTTAAATTGTGCAAATGGGCAGAATGGTAATGTTGTAATTCTAGCTCATACAGTATTTGATGAAGATTGGTCTTTTGTTGATGGATGACTAACTAATTGCTTATCCAATATACCCAATGCTAATACAGGTAATACTGTAGTTGTACCTGGTATTCGACTTGGACAAGTATTATATTGATTTAAAACTAATTATCCTACAGTTACTGTGAAAAAATAATGAGTACTTTTTGGTTTAACAGTTCAAGAAAGTAATCCTGTTGGCTATTTCTATTCTAATTTACGTAGATTAACTAGGCTTGCTGGTATTGATGAATAATAAATTTGATTATAATTTCTTTGTGGACTTTCACCTGCCAATCAGATGGAAGTTTGTTGTTTAGGAATCGAAAAATCTCCAGATGAGTTACTTCCAAAACTTAAAGAAATTGAAAGATATATAGTGGAATAATTATCTGGAGCTTACCTGCATTCAAACTCAGATTCAGTATCATCCAGTAAAAGTTACAGAAAGAATAATTATTCAAGCAATACGGATATGAGTAAAGATGAAATGGAAAGTTTTGTAAAATCTATTATAACTTCATCATAATCTCCACCTATTTCTATACAATCAACTTCCCAAAGACGAGAAGGACAATTATTACGACCCAGTCAAATGAAACCAGGTGAAATATATTGAGGTCCAGGTCTGTGCTTGAATGATCCAGAATGGGTCCAAATGGATGATGCAACAAATCATCTTAGTGCTTTAGCAGGTCTATTTACTTTACAATCATTAATAGATACAATTACTAAAGGAGTAGTTGATAAATTTTTTTCTTTCTTACCTAAGAAAAATAGAGGGAATACATCAAAAAATGTCGAAGTTGACTCAGATAAAGAACTGGCTAATCATATAAGTAAATTGTCGATAAATAGGACTATATCTAGACAGATCAAGAAGGAGATTAAGAAAACTTCCCAACACAGATACTCAAATTGCAATAGAACTAGACATAATTCTCACAAGTGTACTCGGAAAAGAAAATCTAAGAGTGGGTCCAAGAAGAAAGGTAATATTAATAAGGTTTCTATAGATTCTAATTCTGATACTAATAATTCTTTCAGTAGTGATTCTGGATCCAATTCTGAGACAGGGTCTGATACTGAGAATTCATCTTCTGAATCTGAGTCTGATCATAGTATTAACATACATATCTCTAAAGCAAAAAAAAATAAGTAAAGTGGAAGGGTAAATCAGATAAATCATTATCTAAAAAGTCTGGTTCAAAGAAGAGACAAAGTCTCAAATCTCCAATTCAATGTTCTTCACAAAAAACACAAAAGAATTCAGGTATGATTGTTGATAAACAGATCCAAAAAATGATTTTAGATATGTTTAATAATCCAGATATAATAGAAATAATTAAAAACAATATCTTCACTTTTACTAAAACTTCTATAAATAATATAATTCTATCTATTACGAATTCAGATTTTACAAATTATCGAGAACCAGTTCCAGATATATCTGAGTTAGAGGAAGAAGAGATTATAAATGATTCTATGGAAATTGATTTTGTTCAAAAAAAAGATCCAGTTACGGATGTAGTAACTATAAAATGTAAAATTAAATGATTAGTAATTCCAATAATCACAGTCGACCCTGATGCAAATTTTCCAATTATGTCTGAAGATATAGCTAAATGATTAAAGTTGGTAATTGATACGAAAGAAAAACATGATCTTAGAGATATTACTACTATTCCTACAGAATCTCTTGGAACTACCTGAAATATAGCAGTAGACTTTATTCCAGATTGTATTATATGTTCCAATTTTGCGGTAGTCAAATATCTCAAACCCATGCTAATTTTGCCAAATACTCTCTTAGATAAATATGATTATGATTTGCTCATGTTGAAATGAGAATTGAAGCTCGTATATAATGGTAAAGAGTATTTTATTCTGATAAATATGCACAAAGTCAAGAATAAACTCAAAGTAAATTGTGCTACCACATCTCAGAATAATAAGTTATTGATATCTGATCAAATTTCTCAAGAGACAGATAGTGATAGGGATGACAATATAACATTGGAGGAATGGCACGCTTCTGCGGGTTTTAGCTTAAATTCTGATAATTCGACTTTAAAAAAAAATGCGTAAATTATGAGAGATATGTGAAAGAAATGCATGATGCAACTAAAATTATTGTCAATCTCAATACCCTTATTAAACATTATATGGAAAAAAATAGAAAGAAGAATGGATAAAGTTTAGAGTCTATATCTTATCAATCTTATACTCTGAATTTGCTAAATTCCTACCTTCACCTACTGTACGTCTAAATTGAGTAACTATATCTGCATCTATTTTTTCTGTCAAGTCCTTGAAAATAACAAGTGAATTAGATATTTGATCAGGCTTGGATTTCTTTATTTTTGTTCACTTATTTGATTGTGCTAGCTCTATTACAAAGTAATAGCTTAAAGAGTCTACTGATATATTGTTTAAAGGTTGAGATTCTATATGGAGGATATTCATGGTAGAATCAGATATATTAGAGGAGCTAGTGACAGCTGGAGGCTGGTTTACACCAAGACACTTAGTATTTCGATTTGATTCATCATCATCATCATATGAGTGGGATATAGGTTAGTCCCAGAGAACTCTATTAGCTTCTTCCCCTCTTCAAATCTGATAAATATGTTTTGATGATATTTTATATTTATCCAATAACTCCTTTAAAATTTTATATCTTGGCTTTATATCACGGCATTGCATAATATAAACATAATCATTGGGAGTAAATTGAGATGCATCACATTTCATATGTACTCTAATCATAGTGATAAGCACTTTATTCTTTTTGTTATTTTGAAAATATAAGATATTTATATCTAGCAAAAAATATAAAATATATCAAAAAAATATAATATATTAAATATATGGGTTCAATACTCATTTAAAATAGATATTCTAATCTGTTATATTTATATATTCTATTTATTATAAATATCACATATATTTCATATAATATATCAAGCTCAATATATATGTATAGTAGAGCTAGTGTCTCTGGCATATATTTAACTTTACTAATTATATTTAATTTATTTTTTAGTAGGAATATTAATATGGGTATTAATGAAGAATTGCGTTATGCTACAAAAATTATATCTGATCTAAATACTTGTAATAAATTATTGAGAGCTGATCGATTAAAGCAAGAGCAGGATTTCGATCAAGAAAAAAAGGGATAGGATCAGGATAGAAAGAAGTAGAGTAAAAAACTAGGATGGGCTAATACCGAGATCCAGAAATTATGCACTCATGATCTGGAACTTATTAATAAGACTAGACATTTATAGATTGAAAATACTCGCAAAGATATCTCTCTTGCGAAATTCAAGGCTAAGTATGCTACAAAATTAAAGGAGATTAAATCACTTCAGAATGAAATGAAATTATTGAAGGGTAAGTTAGATTTATCCCAGAAGGACTCATCAAATAAAGGGTCTGAAATCAAGTCTCTCAAGTCTAAGATAGTTGAATTAGTCTTGAAAATTAGTGAGTTGGAGTGTCTAAAATCTGAGAGTATATCAGGATCTATAGGCTCTTTGAGTCATGATTTGGAGAAGAGATAGAGTTTTGAATTTCCAATTCATCATCTAGGCACGCAAGTACCATTGTTTTACAGACCTGAAGAGGTGACCCTAAAGGGTCATATAACCTGTTCTGCAATAATTGGTGAAGATGACAAAAAAAATATGCTGTGCGAGGAACAAAGTTCTATAACCAAGCCTGATGATATATCTGCAATTAATGAGGAATCAGTAATTCGAGGCTATGCCTCATCTAGCAAAAATCTAAGTAAGTATTTTGTATGCAGAAAAAGTATGGATCAAGCTGAAAAAATCAATAATAATATTTCGACATATACTGTTATTTTCGATAATTGCTTCACTAATGATAAAATTAATAATACATGTCTTGAATCAGAGACTCGTGACTTTACCACTGACACTAGCTCCACTATTATATCAAATAACATTGATAATAAAATAACTCCTATATCGAATGTGACTCTGTATCTTGCACAACTAGAAAATAACATATTCTCTTTGATTCAATTAAATTCTCAGATGGGACCTGGTCCTGAGGCTTTGCCTTTTCCAATAGGAGAAATAGGAGTGATGAGACCTAGTCTCGAGGCTTTGCCTCTCCCTGCTGTGGCAAACACTTTAATATCACTGCTATTGACATATATTTTTCTTGCTCTGTTAATTATTATGGTTGTATAGTTTGTGAGATGCACATAGAATATAGGTAGGCTTGAAGTACCATTGCTCCGCAGACCTGAAGGAATGACTTTAGGCTCAAAGAAGAGACAAAGTCTCGAATCTTCAATTCACCATTTCTTTGAAATAAAGGGTCATAAAAAAAATGATCGATTACAGGATATGTGAATCAGATAAATATTTATTTGAACTTGGATATTATTTATATATGAAAAAATATTATTAATATTGTATAAATATCTTAGTCAATTGTGGTGATCTTAGCTAAGAATACTATTACGAAGCAATGACCCTTTGGGTCTAACAATATAGGTTAATTAATGTCTGATGATTCATCTTTTTTATTACCATATATGATTGATAATGCTTGAAGCTGTGTAATTTCAAGGCCAATCACCCTATGCCATGTATTCTGGAAATCTATTAATTCTTGACACTCTGATTCTAAATCATATAGAAATATATATTGTTTCAGAATTGTAAGTTTGGATTTGTGTTTTTGCACCTGCGTAATTAAATCATACATTATATTTCTATATTCTACATTAAGCTTAGACAATTTTGAAAGTAGATCCAATAATTTTGAACAAGTGGAGTCTGTAATTTTATCTAATGTATTAAAATAATCATTATACCTAGTAGATGCACCTGAAGGCCTGATTATGCCAGCTTTGCTAATATCAGAACATATTTTTTCAGCATGAGTAGTAGTATTTTTCCATAAATAGGAGATAATGGCTTCATCTTTTTTCGGTGCATCACATAAATCTTTTATATATTTCTTAATCCATCTCTCTGCTGATTTCTGTTCTAATTTATCCTTTTTTGTTCAGAGTTCATCAGGAGTAGTAATGTTTATTAAAGATCCATTATCAGTGGGTGGTTCAAAACATTTATCACTATTTATAAATCTGACACAGAGACTAACTACACTCTTTAGGTAATAATTGATATCTATCTTTTTGTTAAGTTTTTTCACCACATCTGGGTATTCTATACATTCTTCTACTTTCCATAATATTTTCTTCCCATACTTATCATATTGATCTTCCTTTTCTATCACTATACACTCAAAGCATTCTCTAGATTCTGAGATATCGTAAATATATGAATCGGATATTAATTCCTTCTTTATAAGCTGTTTGAACTCCTCAATCTCACGAGCGTGATTAGATTCTATTCGAGAAATGAAATATTTAACAGACTTATTATCTTTATCAAACCTCCATGCATAAGTTCAAACATATTCATTAATATCTATCTGAGATGAATTTTCTACTGTATTTTTAAGGATCTCTTTAATAATCTGGTATAATATTCTATTATTATCGATTTCTATAGATTCTCGCATAATCTTCTTACCTATTTTGCGAAAGAACTTAGACTGTTCTTATTTCACAATATCTATACCTCTAATAAAAAGCTTATCTGGATCTGAATCGAAGTTAGATTCTTCTATATGTTGAATGTCATAATATTTTTTCTTATCTGTAAATACTACTAGGAATAAAACCTCTTCATAGGTCATTTTTAAATAAGTACCTCCATTATCTTTTTTAAGAAATTCATTTACCTTATCATGAAGCTCCTCCATTACTCTCATAGAAATTTTTACCATTTCATTCCAGTATTTTTCTTTCAAGATTCTATTTCCATTATCATAAGCTGTATCACATTCTTGAAAATATTCTTCTGGGTAAACTAAATATAAAGAATCCATATCTCTATATTTTATTTTGAAGCCTTTATTTTTAACAAAATCTGCTACAAGCTTAATATTCCGTTAACTAGCTGATGTGACTCCTCCGGCTAATAGAAGTGAGAAAAAAGAGAATCCACTATTCTCAGCTTTACCGTAAAATGTATTCATATATACTTTTAAAGCAGTTTGCTTTGCATTTAAATAGGCATGATCGAAGCAGATGGAATTATATTCTATCATAAACTCATGATTATTTTTATTAATAAAAGAATGTAATTTTTTAGTAAGTTTATCATGATTTTCCTTTTCTGCATTTTTCAAGATATATTTAATAGTTTCCAGTATCATTCACTTTCCTTCTATATTGCTTAATATTAATTCCATATTTCCTTTTTTTCAGTTAACGGAGCGAGATATTTCTTCATCTTATTCTGCTTCATAAGTAACTCTTTCAACACTATTACATAAAGTCCTTCCATTTCTGATTAATTTTCATGTTTTACTGACCACATAATAATATCATGATCATTAAACTCGAATTCAATCCTATAGAGCTTCTTACCACTATATGCTACAGATATTACATGCTCATGGGATAAAATAATTTTATTAGAAGATAAGTTATATATCATAATAAGACTCGGATATAGTGATGCAAAGTCTAAGCTAGTTACAAAACATCTATTTTCAAGACCTTTTATCAGTGGGAAAATATAGGCTCCAGGATATTTTCCTGTTTCCATTTGTTCACATAGAATTGTACTGGTTAAAATTCCTTCTCACCATGCACTAGCACTTAAAAGATTACGCACTTTCATTCCTACTGCAAAATAATGTGAATCATATAATAATATGAAGGCTACAGATGACACCTCCCTATATTTATTAATTACATTATGCTTTACTATAAACTGCTGATAGCTAACAGCATCGATAACACAATATTCAGCTACTTCACGCATCTGCTTAACCATTATAGCATTAGTTTCTTTTAATGCTCTTCCATAATACTTAAACATATGATGGAGAGGCATATCTAGTTTGTTGTCAAGTTTACACTCCTTTAGGTAATATGCTAAACTATTCTTTTCAGCCTTAGAATAAAATTTCATAAAATATGGTCAGATATCAATTGTCACGTACCCAGGAATTTTAAGATGTTTCGAATGGAAATTCCTATCATTAACTTTTATTGCATTATATTAGTATTGCCATTTTGTAATTTTTTTGAGGCTTAAAGACTTTAATAATATTTAATTGAACATCTATTCGAGAACCCCTAACTTTTTCACCTTCTTCACAATAAATCTCCAATCATATTGTGAATTATTAAACTCTATTTGAATATCCAGGGCTAAGAGTTTCCAATACAAGGCAAATGCTTTTAATAAATTGGTCTGAGATTCGCATATAATTATTACCCATCATGGGTCTGGCGCAGTTTCAACATCGACAAGATAAATTTGCTTTAGTGATTTGGGGTCATCTTTTTAATGAACTGACATGCAGATCATAAATATGTTAGATTCATCACTCTGCGCAATAGGAAAATTATCTTGTCCAAGTGAACTATATGTCTCTATATCCCATGTGAGAATAAGAATTCGATCCCTTGTAAGCGCTAAAGAAATTAATGGATTATTATAGTCATCATCATTTATTAGATTGTAATTATTTACAGATATCTAGAAGAAATAAATATTTAGTGATGAAGCCCCGATATATTTATATGAATAGTTACTTAACACTGCCTAACTTAAAAGAGGTATTCTCTCTTCACAAGCTACTTTGCGATAGTAATATGTAGGATTCAGATCATCGAAAGCAGTATTAATACCAACTTCATGAACCGCTTTTAATGCATTATATCAATCAAAATGATTCCAAGTAGTAACATGTATATATGATTTCTTTTCTGTATGATATTCTCGAAGTGGAAAAGCACTAATAGTCTCAATCTCAAATTTCGATGTGTTTTTGAGGGTGTTAGTCAATATATTTATCAATCTTCTCTTAAATACAGATAAGAGATAAGTTGTGGTCTCAGGTACTTTAACATCAAAGAAGGGTTTGATACCTGTAATATCCACGATTGCCTTTTGCCCATTAATCAAAGCACCACTAATATGTAAAATGTAAGTAGATATTTCTTTTATATATTCAGCTTCATCACTCATATCCGTAGACATAAAATGTATGGATTGCTTGGCAGATAGGCTTTGTTGAAGCATAGTGGTCATCCTGTTATCGAATTTAGTCACAATATCATTATGAGTTGGAATTCTGGCTAAAGTTTCCCCACTCCTATATCAGATCACTTGTGCACTTTGTTTACTTATTTTTGGTATTTGGTTTTTTTATTGGTATATATCAATCTTTGTTTGATTATATTATTACAAAATAGTTTGGAAAAGTTTAAATTATTTTTTTCATGTCTGGTAAGAGATGTCAAAAAAAATGTATCAAGTTTTAGTGAGATAAATGAAGAGAATTGCGATCTTGATTAGTGAATACTTTGGGTATATAAGTTCAGTAATATATTATAAGAATTATGGAAGTTATATATCCATTTTGATATGATGATATATATTCGAGGTATTTAAATGCGGTAATATATTATAAGAAAAATGGCAGAAGAATACCCTTTCAATGATATGTTTTCAGATATGTATTCAGGATATGTCAATAAGAGTATTCAAGTGCGATAATATATTATAAGAAAAATAGCAGAAGAATACTCTTTCAATGATATGTTTTCAGGTATATTTTCATGTATATGTCATCAAGAGTATTCAAGTGTGATAATATATTATAAGAAAAATGGCAGAAGAATACCCTTTCAATGATATATTTTTGGGTATGTGCTCAATAGTATGTTTTTGGATAGGTCAAGATGAAGTAATCTTCTGAAAGAACACCTCACTTTTTAATGATATATTTTCGATATGTTTTGGATATATGTTGCAGTAGGAAACTTCAGATTTATTCATAGTAAAAAATGGTGTTATACATCCACCCTCTTATGTGTCAGAGACATTAGCTCTGCTATATATAATATATCTGATAGCATGACTAGATAGCATTTACGTGATTATTTTTTTTTGTCACTTATTTTATATCAGGTTTTCAAATATTTAATCGAAGTTTATTATAATACCTTCTAATATGCGATAGATATCAACCAGAAGTTGAAAAGGTCAATTTATCACATACTTTACATGGTATGCTTCTTGTAGTTTTCCAATGACTACATTCCTCAGGTATTAGACTACTTCCTCTACAAATTTCACCAGGTTTATGACCGAATAGACAAGTACAATCATCAGACATTTTTTATTATATTAAAATATAAATCTTCAGATAATCAAAATATAATAGCCCTCACATTGGGCCAGCAAATAACGATATGTGATTGAATGCATTGTTGGTACCATCAAACTGGCAAAAAAGTCAATCTGGTAGCATAACCTACCTCAGTTATTTTATTGTAATGGAAATCAGTCAGGATTACTATCCCAATATACAATGGTTTACATGATGACGGTATCATATTTTTATCATCATGACACATATCTAGCTCATCATAACCTAAATTGAAGAGTGTCCTATACTTGAAATAAGTTACAGATATCAAACTGATATATTATGAAAATGTATCATAAAATATATATCACGATACTGATGATGGTATCACATTTCTATTATCAAAAATATGTCATAAAAATTATATCATGACACTGACAATGATATTGCATTTCTGTCATCATGTGATGATATGAACACAAATACGTCATCATATTTTTTATAGATCATAGATACCTAAGTGTGATGATGAACTCATAAACTAATCATCACTCGAATGATGACACACACGTGATCCAATCATCAATGGGGGATGATTATAGTCTGAATTAAGTGGTATAATTATAATCTGTATAGATTATAATTATACCACTGTTGTTACATTAATTACTTCTTCTAATCTTGTAAGATGAGTTAGATTTATAAAAAATTTGATTTCTGATCTAAGTTCATTTATAAAATAAGATATATATAAATAAGCTGGATAGGTATTGGTCAGATTTACTCTTCTAATTAATTCTCTAATAGCTGCAACATATTATTCTATGTTTTTATCAGGTAACTGTTTTCTTTATTTTAATTATTATTGCTATTCATATAATTGATCATGATTTCTAAAGTACTTTTCAAATTGATATATGAATAAAACTTCTTTTGTATTTAAATTAGTGTCATCTGCATAATTCTATATTCTTGGCCATTCTATTTTATATAACTTTTCATTAACATATCATATGACAGCTAAATCTTTTAGATAAGCATTTACTATCTGAATTTTTCTGTTATTACTAATACCATTAGCAATACAGACATTTTTAAAGTCTTGGAACCAACTAATTAGAACTTGAGTATTATCATAAAATTCTATAATTTTGATATAATTGGTTTTCTTTGGTCTTCCTAGAGCTACAACAAGTGTTCCAATCCTATGCATCAAATTTTCAAATCTATTATTAGTAGTTGATAAAGATAATATTTCATTCTTCTTGTTTCTACTCATTTTTTCTTCTTTAAGTAGTATTGAAAAATAAAAGTTGAAGTAACAGGTATATCTGGAATGATTAGCTGTATTTCTAAATATTTATTAAGTAATGATTGTATTAATATTTGTTCAAGAATATCTGGATTATATTTTCCAAACTATTATAAGATGTTTAGTAATTCTTTATTTGACTTTGATTGACTTGAATTAGATACTTCTACGGATATATCTTGTTATTTTTTTTGCCTATATTCTGTTAGGTATTTAGTTCTCTTGTCTTTAAACTTAAATATTTCTTGTTATAATTTATAAAGATATGTCTGTATCTGTTCTGTTGATAGATTAGTTTCTTCTTTAATTAAGATTGCAAAATCTTTTCTTGTCTTGATTTGAATTTTACTATGTATTACTTCTTGATAAAAATGATAAAATTTATTTCAGATGACCTGTTAATTAGATTCAATATAGTCTTTAAGATGTAACTCAATAAATAATTGAGCAAAGAATCTTTTTCTTTTTACTTTGATTTCTTTGGTTAGATTTACTTTGAGTATATTGCAAAATTATTTC
This sequence comes from Ambispora leptoticha, assembly GCA_910591765.1. NCBI lineage: Eukaryota > Fungi > Glomeromycota > Glomeromycetes > Archaeosporales > Ambisporaceae > Ambispora > Ambispora leptoticha. Next base: position 16,564 of record CAJVPS010000365.1, read on the forward strand.
TTTAATTACTTTTGATTCTCTACTAATTTTAATTTATTCACAGAGGATTCTTTATCTAAATCTGATTTGAATTTGATAATCTTATGAAATTGTTTTTCACAGAGAGAGTATCAAAAAGTTATTATCTTTTTGATACAAGTTTTGAAATGAGTGAGTATTTAACCTAATATTACAAAAGCACATGATAAAAGTATCCACATACTTATAATATTATTTGGAAGTTTTTTTAAAGGTTTATTAACAAGAGTATAAATACTATTATTTATCTAAAGATAGATAATAATAGTGTTCTTGTTATGACTAGCTAGAATGTAGTCCAATTCCAGAATATAATTTCAAGACAAATATAATGTTCAGTTTATTAACAAGATAAAATAATAGATCTTAATCAAGATCTATTCTACAAGAGAGATTCCTTAGAATTCTCTTAAAACTAAAATCTATTAAAATACAAATTGAGAACTAAACTCATAGAACTCAAATTAAACTAAATAACTAACTAATAACTGTCTTCTTAACTAACTAAATTTACTAGCTAAGATACATCACTTTTATATATTTTAAAGATTATATGAATGATACTTTTATTATGATACTTATGTTAGTTTTGCTATGATCTAAATGTTACTTTTGCTAGCATTATAATATTAGTTTTGTTATGATAACATTATTAGTTTTGCTGTGATAGTTTTGCTAACTTTGCTATAATAATTTTGCCATAATCATTGTATTTGCAAAACCTTCTAAAAATATCTACAAATAATATTTTCTAAAGCTAATATTCAATAAGATATAAAGAATTATTCATCCAATCATATTGTGATATGAGATGATCAATAAGATATAATTAACTAATTCTACTAAAAGTTCATATCATAATAATATGAAAGATTTATAAGTTTAAGTTTGTATTGATCTCTATTTATAATTATCTCATGTTGATTTTGTAGTGAGATGATTTATATACTATCTTGTCCAAAAAGAGTTAATCAATTTTGAAAAGTTCTATCAATGGCTTCTTTTTCTTTAAATTTGATTATTGTGTATTATCATTGGTTAGTTATTTTGGATTTAATATCTTTGACTATGTCAAATTGTAAGAATGTATTGTGAATTAAGCTTTTAGAAGTATTAAGTAAATATCTCTGAGAGAAATAATATTGGTATTGATTTCTTGGATGTCATTTTGTGATTTTTCAGTTAATAAATGATAAATTTTATTGATTATATGTGTAAGAGCTATTTAAAGGGCTTGAGATGAGTTGAAGGATACTTGAAAATAGTTTTGTATTTATTTTTATTATCTTATGAGAAATATAATCTAGAATTTTACATAAGTATTTATAAGCATATTATTTTAGTTGATTGTGATTAATATTTTCAGTTTCTTTCTAATTTTCATTTATGAATACTATATATTAGATCTATACATTATGTCTTTTTCAGCTAATAATGACTTGCCATTGTTGATTATCATTAGTTGATGTAATATTATGATGATATATATTATGTTAATTATTTTGATTGTATTAGGGAGTTATATTATAATTGATTAGTAGAAATTAGTTATCTATTTCTGATATCTTAGATTGATAATCAGTGATATCTAGATTTATACTGGTTATATCATCTGATTCATGTATTAACTTAATATTTAATCTATTTTTGGATAATGATATGTGTGAGGATATGCTATATGTGATGTAGTAGTTTTCTAAATTGGAATTTAAATATAGATTGGTACAATTTCTGCAAGATTTTTTTTATTTGTATTTTGAGCTGCTTTGATTGGCTGGAGTTCTGTAATTATTAGAGAAAGAAGAAGAAGCTTGTTTTTGAGAAAAATCTAAAGATATTGGTATAATAGATATAGTAAAAATGAAGTGAATAGAAGATTTAGTAGCTTTAGGTATGCTTGATGAGTTTGAGTTGTTTGTGTTTTGTGTTATGATAACATGAAGAGAGGAGGATATTAAAAAGAAAATTTTATTTTTGAATTTTTTGTTATATTTTTTATGTATTTTTATATTTTTTATGTTTTTATAAAGAAGAAAAAAGAAATTATATATAAAATTAGTATTAGGGAAAAGAGGAAGAGTGAAAAAAGAAATTAGATTATACTATATTTATATAAAAGTATGTAGTAAAAGAAGTTTAATATATGAAATGAGTTTTTTCTCACTTTTAAATTTTATGAACAGAGTGATCATATTGGTAAATTTAATAGATATCAGATTAGTAATGATTAGTAAATATGCTAATCATTACTGATTTTTTAATTATACTGACTTAAAATCTGTGCAGAACTCTGAAAATAGAAATTTTAGAGAAGTGTAACCTGAAGAAACTGTAATAATTAATATAATTACAGATTGTTACAGTTCTTTAGACAGAAATTAAATAGATAAATGATAAATAGATTAATTATATGTATTATCATTTATTTTTTTCTTTAAAGTTTACTACAGATGCAAATTTAACTTTAAAATTCTTTGCCTATTAGTTTTTCAAAATATATATTTATTTAACAAAAAAAGATTTTTTTTGTCAAATCTTGATATAATATGTACCTCTTGTTCTATAAATTCTATTAGAATTATATTATACTCTTTGGTATAGTATAGATGAGAGCAATCATACTTTTCTGGCTCATTTGGCATAATATCATATCAACAAACTATAGTAAGATTATAATGGGTTCTTTGCTGATTCTCAAAAAAACTATAGAAAGAGCAGTACCTTTTGGAAGGAAATGTAAAGATTAATTCATTTAAAATTGTTAAATTTGAAATTATATTTTATTATTCTTCAAGTTGTATTTATCTTTTTGTATCAAGCATCTTTATCTGATCTATAATGGCTTTAGTCTTTAGCTAAAGTTACTATAATATTACTGAGCTACTTTTTGTCATGAAAATTTCTAAATATTCTCAGAATTTTGCCACTTTCCAAATAAATCACATTATAAACTTTTATACAAAAGTCTTTGCTTTTGGATTCTTGTGATGATGTATTAAGAAATATGTTTAACATAATGATTATGTATAATAATCCTTCAATAAAGTTTGGATATGATAGACTCTCTAAATTCTTCAATAAAATCACTTTTACTTTGATAGCATCCAAAGATAATTCTCATAATATCTTGCCAAATCCTGTAGTTTTACAATAAACTATCTTACTTATCATTAGAGTCAATTCTTTGTACTTTACCTATAAGTATAGTTTAGAATTTATAACAAATTGATCATAATTAACATACTTGACTTATTGTATTTACTATCTGCTACATAACATTTTTTCTATTTGATGACTGATATGGATTTTTCACATATAACTTATGAAGTATTTTATATATTTCTGTTGAGAAACTATTCAAGATACCATATTTATGAATTGTCAGAATTATATAATAGTACTAACTATGCAATTTAGGAAAACTACATTCCATAGTGGATAGTAATGAGAAGATTCTCTTAAATTCAGTTGATCAGTTGGTAATAAGAACCTGTATCCATTTTTAAAGTTTATTATTAGTTCTTCAAAATTTAATTGATTTTACTTTATTTTACCTTAAATTCTTTTAAATCATTTTTAGTAAATAACTCTCATCTACTCATTATATACATTTTACTAAACTTTGCATAAAGCATGCAGAGTTCATTGTAGGTTATATCATTCTATGTGTTAAAGATATTATTTAACGTAAAAAGAGTAATTTTCATAATATGTTGATAGTTTGCACCTGTTATTACTTTTATTTGATCTAATTTATCAAACAGTTTCAATTTAGAAAAGCAAGAAATTTGATAAAGATGGCTATCAAAGTTGTTTAGTAATTTTATTTCTTCAACTTCCTTCAAAATATCTTGGGTGAAGTTTAATTAGTATTTGAAGAAACCAAGATTGATATAATATATATGATCAGGTATGCAAGCTTTATAAATATTTAAGTTTCTATAATAATTTAATAATTTTAATTTAATTATATCTCAAAATTAATCACAGAAGGATTAATATTCAAATACTTATAAGAACTTCCAGAATGTATTTTTAATATTGTGTATAGAAAAATTCTTGTCCTAATCTTTATTTATAATCTGTCACATATTTTCTAATATTCTAAGATTTGTATTCTCTGATGCAAGATTCATATTATTGAGATTATTCTGCAGAACTATGCAGATATAACATGGCATTTTGCATCTTGCTAATTTATATATTGCAATCATATCATCAACTTCAAGCATATCTACAAGAAAGACTGAAATATATGCTGCAAAAATTACTGGTCACCCCTGTACTCCAAAATATAATTCATTAGATTTTTCTGCTAGAGGACCAAGCATAATTTTAAAGCACTTGTGATATACTTTATATTGCAAGTTTCAAAAATCTTCAATAGTTTTTATTATTAAGTCTTGAACTTTGAATAAAAAATCCAAAAAAACTTTAGCTTCTGATTTATTTTGAAGTCAATTTGAGAAGTTGCTGAGTATTAAAAATACAGAATGTTTTGATATCTTGCCGAGATCATTAAAGGTAGTGGTATCTGAATATAGAATGATTGATAATAGACAGTATAATAAAGGAAGCATCTTTTCAGTCTTATACTACTAATCATATTCATACTATTCTTCAAATACTCTTATTTCAACTTCATCTTCCTGGTAATTACTTAATATTTACTGATTTATTAATTTTATTAATAACATTATAGTAATTGAAAACTTACCATCTTCTTCTTTTTTAGAATGTCCTGTTAGTTAAAATTGTTTGTTATTTCTAATTATTATAGAAGTATTTAGATAGCTCAAAAAATTAGATAGTAATAGAGAGTAAAAGTGATGTTCAAGTAAGTTCTAACAATCTTTTCTTTGAAATTATTCAAAAATGATTTTATTTGATTAAGATAATCTTCTTTACTTTTTGTAAATTTGGACAATGGTGATTCCTTCAGATTACCATGCTTATTAAAGAATTTAATTATTTTATTCCTGATCTTGTTTAAAATATTATTTTCTATTACCAATTTCATGAAATCATGATAAATATCATTAAACCATTATGTTAAGTATTCTGGTTCAATTTTTCCTTCAATAGTTCCAAAGTATTATTCAAAGTTATGTCTTGAAGATCTTTAGAATCAAAGCTAATATTTGTATCTACTAGCAGTAATTCTTCAGAACTTTCTTCTGAAATTTCTTCAGCAATTTCCACAGGTAATGTTATTTCTTCAGCAACTTCCACAGGTAATATTATTTCTTTTTCAACATTTAGAGATAATATCTTTATTTTATTACGTTCTACTAATATTGTCAAAAAAGATAATCTTGTAATCAGCATATTTCACAAATCTGCATCATACTTTGGTCTTTGTATTGATTGAGATGATTGTGATCTTTGCAAGATATGATCTGTTGGTCAAGAAATAATTCTTCTTTTGTGATATATTATATTGGCATGTTATATTAGTTCATTAGAAGTTGTAAAATACCATTTGCAAATTTGACAACAATATTTAGCTATTAAATAATGGATTTTTATCAGAAGTTAAGTAAATTTATATATTAATTGAAGAAAAATAAAACTTTAATTTATTTTCAAGTATAAAGAACTTCCTAAATGCATTTCAAAGACTGATCCCTGAATTTTTTGTGATGTATTTAGAAAGATTTTTTGTATTTTAGAGATATTATCATCATCAATAAATAAGTTTTTTCTTCATATAACAAATACTAATAATTCATTAAAGTTATCTAGATAATGACTAGTATTATAACATTAATATAAGATTGATATAGTATTAATAAGAACAGATAAAGTATGTTACAAATTTTTTTTACAATCTGGTAAAGTATGGTAGTTGTAGTGATCTGTTATATAAATAACAGGTCACTTCTCTATTTTTTTATTACTTCATTCACTACTATATTTCTTTTTTATTTACTACTATTGTTTTTTAATAATCATATCCAAATATTTTCACAGATTATTAAGACAATCTAAGAAATCTTCCAAAGGTGATTCTTCAAAATCAACTAATATAATGTTATTCAATATAGAACAACTAGAAATGCAGGCTTCTGTTCAAACAAAAGATCTATTCAGTTATATGATCACAAAAAGTAAACAAGTTCTTTTAAAGTTTTTTTACAACTGTAAAGATTATAAGAATTTTCTAATTAAATTTCTTAATCTTACTTCAATAGATCCAAAATCCTGATAATCAACTCCATTTTCTCCTACACCTGCTACTTCATTTTTACAATCTGTTTTTTTGTCTGCTATTTCACCTGCTATTTCATTTGCTGTTTCACCTACAGCTTTATATATTACTTTATCTGCTACTTCATCTTTACCAAATTAGTAAACTAATATCTGCAAAAAACTATACAAAGATATTATAAATAAATATTTTTACTAATTTCTTTCTATTATATATAATAGGTGATAAAAGCAAGCATAAAAAAATTATAGATCTTACCATAGTTTCTCCTCTTTCATCATTTCATTCTTCTACATATCAATTTGCTCTATCTAATCATTCATCATTTAGCAATAACATGAAGATTGATAATATTAGACATCCTTCATTACCAACTCAATTTCCACCTACTCAAGTATCAAATAATGAAAGATCTTTAACTATGAAGAATTTGAGCATATAATAAATATTCTAAACAAAAAAATCAATAGTATATATCATCTCTGTTAATTTTTAGATAATCAAGCACAAGAACAAATCAAATTAATTAAAAAATTAGTCATCACTGACAAACTATCTGAAATATTCTGGAAGATACTTATCTTTAATTATTTTTAAAGTCAAAAATTAATCTGCAAGATCTATTAAAGTTCTTTTTTCTATTATTCTATATAGCAAGTATATAAGAAGATAGTCAAGAAGTTGATTTCTACAATTCTCTTTCCAATCTCCAAGAAATATCAATAAATATTAGAGAAATATTTGGCAAAAAATGCTGAAGATTATATTAATAGTCTGAATTATAATGCATGAATATCTATATTTATGAAAAAACACATTTATCAGATTTGTTATAAATTATATAAATCTATAAATTTTTTACTAATTATTTTTATTTGATAATTTTAGATAAGAATAAAATGCTATAATAAATGTAATAACTACACTTTTGCTATCCAAAATGCTAACTTTTCAATATTTGATGAAGAAAAGTTAGTAAGAGTTGATAATAATATATCTGCCATCTATCTTGCCAAGTGGAAGAGAAGTGAGAAAATGCAAACTGCATATAAAAATCTCTTCCAAAATAATAAATTATTCATAAACATTAGTTATATAGTATTTAAGAAATATAAAGGGAAAGTATTATCATTGATATACTACATATTTATCCTAGCTATCTGTAACATTCTTCTTAATCCATCAAGTCCAGGAATCAAATGCAAAGATAGGTTAATAGCAAGGCATGTACACATATTTATGATAAATAATACTTTGAATTTGCTTAAAGTTTATATTAAAAATTATTCATATAATGGATATTTAGCAAGCTGTAAAAAATAACTAGCCAATAATATTAGAAATAATAGCAGAGATAGCAGAAAAAGAAATTGAAAAGGCAGAGCAAGTAACAAAGAAAAAACACCAAAAGTCATAGGCTAAGAATATGATTGAAGAAGATAATGATGAGAAAGATGATGATTATGACAATTTTGTAAGTTTCTTTAATACTCTTTATAATTTTTTTCTTTGAAGTCTTTAAAAAAACTAATTTTTTATTCAAAAGATCACTAACTTGAATCATGAATTTATATAATATAGTTTTCTTTAAATTTATATTTTATTATATATATAGTTTATAATAAAATAAATATCTTTACTATTGTTTAACCTATGAATTCTATAGTTATTTGAAATTGCTACTGCTACTTGAAACTGATATTATGAAGTTTTGTGCAGAATTTTAAAAAAAAAATTAAAAAATCTGTGCAGATTTTTTAATTTTTTTTTTACTAATTATTGCCAGGTTCAAAGTTTTGCACAGATTTTGGATCTGAAGATCTGTACAAAACTATATTCTTAAAAATTTTCTGATGAGCATTGATCTTGATTATTTTGTTATCATAGTAAAATGTTAGAGAATTATTATGCCAGTAAATAATAGGATTAGTATGATAAAGTTATAATTTATTAAGTATAAGATCATAGCATTGAATATTAAGAACTTGTATATTAATATTAGAGATATGATATATATCCAACTTTAATTTTTTGATTACTACTAATAAATTAACTTCCTTTTTATAATCATCAGCAAGTTCTATAATAATAAGATTTATGTGATGTATTTGTAATTAATTATTTTTAATATATATTTCATCAATAAAATTTCATAATGCTTTACTATCAAGCAAAATTCAGACAGACTTTTCATTAATATAATCATTAAATTTCAAAAGTTTCTCATGATTATTCTCAAGATAAGTAAATTTAATATTATTATTATGTTATATAATAGTTATAGTATTATTATTATTTTCAATATTGTTAACTTTAATTTTTTCTTTAGAATGATAATTCTTGGTAAAATGATTCAGTTTACTATAGTTATAATAATTATAATTATTATTATTTCTATTACAATTATTATTATTATTATTACTATTATTATTATATTGATAAAATTCTTAGTATGATCTAGTTCCATAGATATAAAACCAATATTATTATGCATATTATTAGAAGAGAAGCTTTGATTTCTTTTATATTTTTGATTATTATTATGATTATTACTTTTAAGAGAATAATTAATACTAAATATAGCTATATTATAATAAATTGCAAGTTTCCAGACATCATCAAAAATTTCTAGTGCTTGATATACTACTTTTATCTTAGTTACAGGTTTAAGTTCATCAATGAAATATGTAACTTGATCTAATTCTCCTATTTCTTCAATTTATCCTATGATATTTCTAAATTTAGCACTATACTTCTGTATAATACTAGTTTGATGAAGTTGATAACAAAGATATTATTGATAGTTAAATAATTAAAATGCTTTACAGACTTCAATAAGAAAAGATTTCCAGTTTTTAAAAGCAGGATTTTCTTTAGCAGTATATATTTCATTCAAATACTAATAAAGAATAATATCTTCAAGATCAGTTTTAGTATATAGAATGCAAGTTTATTTATCTGTAATTTCTTATTTATGTAATGCTTTAGTTACTTGTAGAATCTAGATATTAATATTCTCATGTGGTTCTCCTTTATAAGTTAGAATCTTGAGAGAAATTATTGATATAGGAGAGTTATAATTTGATTAATCATCACTATTAGTATTATAATTATTACTAAGAGCAGTAGTAAGTTATTACTGTTATTAGATAAGATTAATGAAACTAGCAAGAAGTTATTGGAATTGTTTACTTGAGAGACCAGGACCAGATATTATGAATGTATGTGTATGTGTATATGAGTATGTATGTATTAAGTATAAGTAAGAAAGTATATAGGAAGAAAGAAGTTATTATTAAGTATATGATATATATATATGTATGTAATATTAATCTTTTTTACTATTATTAAAGTTATAATCTTCTAGTTATATGATGTAATATATCAAAAAAATTTACATAGAAGATTCAAGATAAATAATAATATTATTTGAAATAAAATTCATACAGAAAATTAAATCAAAAGCAGATAAGAGATTATATTTTTAAACTTATTTTTTATTTGATATATTGATATTTAATATTTAAAATTACAAAACAAATATAGTATCTTTAAATAATAAATTAATATTATATAAAATTAATAATAAAATAAATAAATTAATAATAGATA